>JARGYF010000155.1:0-164258 GCA_029203975.1 Mycena vitilis
GAGCGAGGTATATAAGTCTTGAGTCATACAGCAGCCAAGGAAACGACTGCCGTGTCGAGTTGTCGTGAAGTCTGGCCGGCCGATCGCTTTTGGTGCGATCGGTTCGCTGGATTGGGTATATTTCCAAATGCCCTAGGCCATCGTCATCCGGCCTAGGGCGTGCCTGGATCGGCTTGCTTGATAATATCTCCTCGCTGGATTATTCCGCGTGCTCTCCACATGGAACCATCGGTGTTTTCTAACGCCCTAGGTGGGTCGGGTCTGCAGCCGCACCCGTCCTCTGGTGAGTAATACACGCTCGCTGGTTTCTAAGGCCCGCTCGCTGCATTGTCCCACATGCTCCTCTTCGGCAGGGCCGATGCCAAGGCGGCAGCCCTGATACAGTACTCGTCTCTCATAAATCAACCATACTTTGCATCTATTTGTCTTGTCGACGCGACGCGTCCGTCACCTGACCGTTTCTTCCTCGGGGAACCCTTGCGGGTTCAACCCTTGGTAAGGACATCCTTTTTACACACGCCTAGCCCTTTTCCTCAGTGCCTAGGGGGTTTGTCCGATCTCAAGTCTCGAGGCCTAGGCGTTTCCCAACCCTTATTAGCCTGTCTTTAACTGACATTAGATATGCCTAGCGAGCCTCGCGCCTGCCTAGCCATGGTCTAACACCGATATCCTGCGCCCTAGGCTTTCTAGTATCCCTTGTTCGTCGCGTCTATGCAGTCTGGTCGTTGGTAGCAATCCAAGTTCATCGTTGATGGTCCAGGCGTTTTGTTATACATCCTTAATAGTAAGTCTAGCTTTCGCATCTTGGACATTTACAACCAGCAGCTCGGACCTCACTCTGATTCTCTTTGTATCACCGCGTAGAGGACCCTAGGCTTGATTACACTAGCCTAGGGGTGCATTTCATAGTCTTACCAGCAATAAGAGTGCTGAAGAAAACGCAAAAATGCACGACTTATGCCCGTACATGTTTCTGGGCCGTCTCAGCGCGCAGTCACAGTGCTGGGATGCGGCGGTAGCGGGGTTGTATACGGAGAAAACCTCGAAGATTGGGCAGTGGTAGCGGACTTCATAGGATTATTGGACTTGAGAAGATTTCACGGTGCGCTGGCCTTTTGAGGCCCCACGAGAAACACATGGGGGGAGCGAGCGAGGTGCAGATAACGAGGCCACTGGGGGGGCAGACGAGGGATGCACAGGGGGACAGAAAGGTGGCGAGCGTATCTGTCCACACCTGTGGACAGGTGTGTGAACTTGCCTGTCTACGTGTTGATTGATCGGAGGATTCCCATTCCGTCCACGGCAGCGCCCCGTCACAAATCCACTGGTACAAAGGTAGGCCAGACATGTGGACAGACAGGACATGATAAGAATCCCACTCATCCCCCTAGGGAAGGAAATCTTTCGCAAAACGCAGTGAGTTAAAACCAGTGAACAGAAAGTTTGTAGGAGGAGGCAAATACGAGGTAAATAGGGTAGTACGGGTCGGCATGAATGTGCTGAATAGGCAGTTGTGGGATGTTTGTTCCGAGCAGATCAGATGGACTTTAGAGGTCTGGTCCTGCTACTATTTGGTTGAATGTGGGGCTCGGTTGTGGCGTATTTGTTCTGAACAGATCAGATGGACTTAAGGCATGTCACGAGTTAACTCGCGGGTTGACCCGGATCCGTGGCGCGAGTACCCGCGAACTAACCAGGCAAACTCGGATCCGTACGGGTTTGTTCCCACGGATGACCCGGACTCACGAGTCAAATACCCGCGAGTTTGCGAGTACTCGCGGGTTATCTAAATGCACGGGTACTCACGGGTACTTGCGGGTTTCGAAGAGTAAATTGCGAGCATTGGTTGAGAAAATACAATTTATGTCTCGGTCTCTACGTCTATCACCTCGGGTGTACTCTCTGCAGTGTTCATACGACGAGACTTGTCCTTGAATTTCTGCACAATTGCCTCTCGTGGAATCGCATCAGGCAATTCTGTCCAAGAGCCAACAACAGTTGCAGCACGAGTTGATTCATCTGAGAGTGAGTGGCGCATTTTTGATACTGTGAGTCCGCCCCGAGAGAAAGCGCGTTCAACATCTGTGGAGGTGGCTCAAAACCGGACATTGTAAGCCCACAGCAGTGTGATAAAGGCTGGACATGCACTTACCAGGAGCAGAAAGAAAATTCAACGCCATCCGGGCCAGCGGATGGCCTGTGGCTTCCATTCCGGTCCACCAAGTGATTGGGTCTGCTGTTGTAATGATTACAGCGCTACTGAGCCAGTCATCGAGCGGGTCAATCGTTGAATCTTGCTCTAGAGCATCAAAGTATTTGTTCCGGGGTGTACTTGGCTGTCCGGGCATGAGATAGATCATTACAGAAACAAAAAGGACCTTACCTCCGAGGGAGTGGCGGGCACTGATGAAAGCGCCGAATCCTTCTTGTAGTATGTCTCCCACTCACGTCTGACCAAGTCCTCCGCGGTCTGGATCCACTCGCGAGGCCATTTCGCTTTCACGAAGTAATTGGTCTTGTACTTGGGATGAAGAACTGAATAAATGTAGTTGTGAGCTCAGAAATGAACAGAATTTGACTCGTACTCATTGCGATGCGGAACACAACTGATTCATCAGTCAGTGCATAGTACTTGTTCATCATAGTCAACCCGCGCAAGGCAGCCGTGCGAATAACAAGAGGGCAATTAGCATTGTCGATAAATTCATCCATCGCACCGGTGAGGATATCGAAGATAGGAATGACTTCGTGGACGAGAGGTATTCGGCTTTGGGAAATCCTCTTTGTAGCAACCAGAAAAACCTGGATATAATTTGTCATTGCACCAGGAAGCTCTCAAAAAAGCGAAAGACTGACATCAAGCAGGGGCCACAATTGTTCCAACAAGTTCCACTCTTCAGCAGAGAGTTGGAACCGACGTAAACGAGCGCCCCGAACGCGGTTGTGCTCCTGCAAAACAACTAAAAGTTTCAGTGCTTCCCTCAACTCCAACCCGCGGTGTACAAGCTCCGCAGTACTGTTCCACCGTGTCGACACATCCCGAACCATAAGGCGGGGGGTGATCTTGCTGCGAACGCAGGCAGCCGCAAGGTCTGCCTTGATAGTTGGACTGTGCACAATTTTCTTGGCCAGAGTGCGAAGCTAAAAATGGGCAGTCAGTTTGGAATGAATGTTCAACTGCTTCACATACTTTCAGGATGGAATACCGGCCAATTTGGACATCCTTCGCAGAAAGAGAAGGGAGACGATCGTCGAGATCAACGTCGTCTTCAACCTCATCAATCATTCGCTGGTCACTTATCTCGACGGCGGGGTCAATTTCATCGGGACTATCACCATCAAACTCTTCCTCCTCGTCGTCAGCACGATCCTCCGACAAAAGGTCAGCCAGCAGCACGTCGTCGGACCCTGACTCCGCCGAGGATCGGATTGCTGCTGGCTTTTTCTTGTGGCTGAACTGCGACAGGATAGCCTGGTATTCAAAAGGTTAGTTCAGCCGCTATCTGAGGGTTGAACACACAAACCTTGACAACAAGGTTGAGTATGTGCGCAAGGCAGCGCACACGAGTGGCGGCACCGCGATAGGAGGGCAACAGAACTGCGAGCTCATCTACCATTGTGTTGTTGTTCGATGCATTATCAGCAACCAGCGTCAGAATCTGTATCAAGTGAGTTGGTTGAACAAGATTTAATCGCAACAGCACCTTGGCTTGGATTCCAAAATCATGGAGGCACTCGGAGATTCGGGCCGCTAGGTACGTCCCAGTGTGCGCCTTCGATGCTCTGGTACAATGTGGTTAATGCAGCGAATGGAGAAATCGAAATACATACTTAACGAAGTCCAAAATGATACTGTCCATTTTGCCATCCCGGATCCAAGTGACAGTGATTCCCAGGAAGGATATGACTTGTGGCGATGTCCATCCGTCGACGCAGAGATGCAAGAGTCCCGGATACGCCTATGCGATAATTAGCTACAAGTCTGACAGAGGAAAGCACCGTACACACCTGCAACATCTTCGCAACATTGACCCGACTCAGCTCAAAAATCTCTTTAACATCACGGGACACAGTGGACTCGGAGGGGGTCTCGACGCGGCTGTTCAGGTCTCGAAAAATGTCCAGAAGCTCGGGGTCTCGGACGATCGCAAAAGGACGGTGGCGACGCGCAACCCAGAGAGCAATTTTCATTCGATGTGTTGCCTGATTGTACTTTGAACCAATTGTAAATGCCTCCAAGGAGCGAAATGCAGGTGTCCTCAAACCGTCACAGGAGTCGGCGTGACGATTGAGGTTGCTAGTACTCTCGTCGTGGCGGACGCGCATGATCTTGATCGATGGGGTCCTGCAAGACCGAAGTTCAACACAAATCTATGAAGTGTTGAATGACTGACTTTTTGCAGATGAACCTATACTTAACTTCAGTGCCTTCGCGAACAATTTCGGGATCCTTGTAGTGTGAATAGACCTCGGACGTCCACTGCTCTTGCTGCGGCGCTGAAGTTGGTTCCTGAGTAGGGTACCAAATTGCCAAAAGTTGAAAACTCGCACCAAGAACCTCGACATCAGACCGAACAGATGTCTTGTACCGGACATCGAACTTCTCGCGTTTGTTCAACACCGGAGGGGGTTCGGCGTTGGATTCGGAGTCGGCTGGACCAGGAGAGGAGGACTGTGTACCGGTGCGGCGCCTCTGCCGGGAGCGAGACTGGTCTTCATCGGGGTCCGAGCCAGCTGCCTCCCTGGCACGCTGAGAAGGGCGTCTGGCACGCTTACCAGCCATGGTAAGTCTGTGGTTAATGTGAGCAAGCTTATATATGTTGTAAAGTGTTGTCCAGGCGTCAATCGGTTTCGCCATCGAGACCACCGGTTCAACTTAAGTTCAACCGGGCTAGAAGGTGAAGTGAACCAGGGACCTTCCAGAAAGGTCGGAGGCCTACTTTCTGCGGTCCAACCTCGCTCGAGAGCATCGGGAATGGTCCAGGAATTAATACCGGAATTGAAACATTGTTAAGCCGGAGGACATCGCCGAAAAATGCTGCGGCCAATGATCTCGGCCAAGCCAGACTGGAATAAGGTTCAAGCATATTATTCTGGCCCTCTGGGATTAAGCTCGAGGTTCTAATCTCGCCCTCAAATAGGCGTCGAAAGTTGCATACAATGCACATGCAAAGTCTGGATTAGTTCCGGATGCATCTACACAAACATTTTAAAAAGGAGGTACAGATGCACGGCAACAACCCCACCGATAATGCCTCAACAAAACTCGATCTCCAGTGCAGTTATTCGGCACCCAGAGCGTATCCCCCGCCCATTGTCCCGTCCTGCTACAAGCATCCCTGCTGCGAGCATACAGGTCGATTCCTGGACTTCCAATACGGGAGTATTCTGGGTATGTTTGTCTGCTGTATGTACAAAATCAAAATTGACTACTCTTCATAGTTTGCTCAGATGGTCGTTCGAAGCCCGCGGGTACAATTTCCGTCTTCAACTCCCAGAATGCTGCTGACTGCTATTGCTGGTACCCAGTTATTCGGAGCCCTTCTCACTGACAACACCGTTGATAATGCGGTCTCTCGGGAGCTAACCCGGTCCCATATGCATCCTTCTTTCACGCCCACCCGTTGGGTTTCTGGTCTGCAATGTATCTTACACTATCAGAATTTAAACAAGCAAAAAGTAAGTCTATTCTCTCAATACTTTGTTCGACCAGAACTCAAAGAATCCTTCACTAGAGCATTGCAGACACAATCAGAGATGATGTTTCAGCAAAGTGAGGCTTCATCCGTTGAATTTACCCACTGTGCTTACACATGCTTGTCTCCAGGTTGTGAACGAGGCGAAGGTAGATACCGAACCTTAGTTACTTTTGATTGTCATGGTAAATTATCAAACAAAACTCGCGGGTACTTGCACGAGTACCCGTGCATCGAAAATTTGAACTCGGATCCGTATAAACCCGTGCAAACGAGTACCCGAACCCGCGGGTCAGCTTTCCCACGAGTATTCCCACGGTTCAACCCGCAATGACTCGCGGGTGACCCGCACTCGTGACATGCCTTATACTGCGGCGGTCCCCTATCGCTATAAGGCCCACCGAATACTCCCTCGAATAAAACCAACAACCCGACTCCTCTACCCACCGATTGCGGGTACGAGTATCCGGCTTGTCGTTCTATCGGAGCACCCGGGTTATCGACCAACGTGAAGTCCCGGCTGGGATTGCCGAACACCGTCTCGCTGAGCCGACCTAGGGCTGACGCTGACAGAAGGTAGAATCTAGTCTACCCACCCCGACTTCCTTGGTACGAACGAAGAAAAAACCCATCGAGAGATATGCAGATCAACATCTATCTGCAAGAAGGCGGGGCAACCGCTGGAGCAACCGAATCCCTGAAGACGATAACATGGGTGTTGCTCTTGGCCATACTCGCGGGGATTGCCATGGCCGGGGTTAATCGACAACCCGCCCACCCCGCGATACGGCGTGGACGCCGGGGAAATTATCCAGTTGGGAACCCCGTACTCCAGACACTACGTGGTTTAATCCACCGCACCGGGTTGTTGTTGTTGCGTGTCGGCCGACCGCAGGCACAACCCGGCCACCCTCGATGCGGGCATAGAAGAGGACCGCATCCTCGGGCAACAACCCGAGAAGAAGTGCGTTTGCCGCACAATTGGATTCCGGGGAGTTACCCGGGATCTTCGCCAACGAAACAGGAATGCCGCCCCTAGAGGATACGGGGGTACGGGCCTTCTTGGACGACTTGATTGTCATCGACCCACACACACGAAGCGCACGACTCGCGTCGGAACAAAACGAACCCCATGGCATGCGAACTATGGTCCATGACAATGGGGCACCTTACGCGGTGCCGAAGAGAAGGAACCCCGATTAGGATCGCGATTGTTGATGAAGATAGACGGCCGGGCCGTCCTATACCCCATTCATATCCTTTCTCAACATCTACTATCTAATCTCTTAAAAATCCAACTACTTCCGGTTCAGTTTTGATTCGCGACGGTTCAACTTCGCACGGTTCAACAAGGAAATCAACATCTTTGCATTTCAAGATAGGAGTAAAGAACAAAAAAAAACCAACAAAATATACGACGAGAGACGGCGGTACAAACTTTGCATGCGTACGCTGGAGGGCCAGTGGATGGCGCGCTCCCGGAATGATTACTTCGCCCGGCCTTTTCCTTTGCGGTCCGTCGACGAAGCGCTCCCGCTCGAACTCCCCAACTGCTCCACCTCATCCAGGATTCCCCGCATGTAAGCGAGAAATTGCTCGCGGTCGGCATCGGGCTGGGAGTCGAGCATTGCGGAAAAACGCGCTGCGTCTCGGACCACGGTCTCCTCAGGCAAATCGGACTGCGAGTGGAGGAGGAGGGCCGCCAAAGACACGGAGGACTCGTTCGCCTCCGCATTACTCGGGCGGGTTGTCGACCCCGCCGCCGTCGACGTGCGCGCTGAGGGGTCAGGAATCCGGCTTGAAGATGCCTGTTGAGAAGGCGGCAGAGCCGGTTCGTCCTCAAGATCGTAGTCCAGGGGGTCGTCCCCCAACTCCGAAGGAGAAATCGTTGGGGAACCGCGACTACTCGACGAAGACCGGCTGGACGGAGAACGAGACGCGGGTCTCGGTGCCCGCGCCCGCACTAAGCCGCGGTTCCCATCCCCGCGTCGCCTATAGGAACGCTGGGTGTTCTGCAACGGCAGGAAACGACCCAGGAAGACGCGGTACGGGAATTCGTGCGCTGAAAAGAACATGGCGTCAGGCAAATTCGAAGGAAGAACGATAAAAGAAAACTCACACAAAGCACCCAAGTCCGACAATCGACCGTCGGGGTGCAGGAGTTGATACACCCCGTTCCCAAGGTGCTCCCAGTACTCGAACTGGAAAGCACGCAACGCGGCCTCGTCCTCATCCGAGTACGCAGCGTAGAACTCGCCCCACGACTCGCACGTCTCGTGCTTGCTAAAGCACCGCTTGCAAGTGCGACGCGGCTTGTTGTGTTGCCGCTCGTTGGGATCCGTGTCGTCGGTGCAGAACCTTCCCGACCCACACCGCCGACAGGCAGGCAGTAGTTGCCTAACCACGGCCCCAATAGCCCGGTGGCCTTCGTGCTCGAAGGTGGAAGGCGCGATGCTATCGTCTCGGGTAAGGCGGGGCGCCTCCGGGATCTGGCGGTTGGCGAACAAACGCGAACGAGGCGGCGGGATGTAACCCCGCCCTCGCAGACGCATCCGCTTGCGAGGAGGAGATTTGGACCTCCGAGCCTCGGGCGGGAACCAACGCGGCTGACGAGGAGGCTGCGCGCGGCCACTAGACGCAGGGGACCGAAGGGGATACCGGCGAGACGATGGTGCCACGGGCGAACGACGAGGGCGAGAATTCCCCAAGAACCCGCGTCAGGATTGGGTGGCGGCGACGCTCTGCCCACAGGGGACCGACTCCTCCGCACCTGGGGCCGAATGTCTTCCTCGTCCTCCTCCGACTCCACTCGAGCGCGGTGTCACTTCCCCGACGGGATCTTGATCTTGAAAGGCGACGGGCGAGGACTCGCGGGAGGAAGCGAGATGAAATCCTCGTCGACATCCATCGCCTCACCTGCACCAGCGAGGGGCTCGCTCGGAACGACAGGGGGAGTAGGAGACGGCACGCGTGGAGGGACGGGTGAAGGAGACGGCGTGGGGGTGGATGGGGGAGCGGGGGCAGTGGCTCCCAGCACAGAATGCGGATCCTCCCCTTGTTCCAACACGAAGGCGTCGAGTTCAGCGCCCTCCAAAACCGCCGACGTGAAAGAATAGTCGGGGGGTTCTTCTCCCCCCGGGATCCGCGCACCAGGGCCGTTGAGGCCGACCTGAGCAAGAACTATGGACGAAATTCAGGAACCCGATTGAATGGTGCGAAAAGAAAAAATACGAACGGTCGAAAAGCTCCGCCATCCCGACACTCTCGAAAACATACGGCTGGTCGGAGGGCAGCCCGTGGTCATCAACACGGGGGTCCACCCAGTTCGTCGCGATGGTTCGCACCCGGGTTATTGGTTGGCCCAAGTTGGCCACCACATACGGGACGTTGTCACGCATAAGGAGCTCGCCGCGGAGGCGAGTCAACTCGTCCCGGCGCTCCACCTCAGAGGACTCGGGGTATTGAGCGCGCATCGCGCGGTCGAGAATCTCCAGATAATAATGCGAAAATCGAACGTTGGCGCCGATTTGCGTCAACCAGCACAAGTAGCGCTCGAAGAACAACTGTAAAGGCGGGTTAATGAACCCGCTGCAGTCAGAGAAGGCGAGATACTCGCCAGACGAAGGATGAGGGCTTCTGCCTCTGCCGCCGGGTTCCGCTCGAAGATCTCCATGGCGGCGGTCAGGACGTCCACCTCGTCAATGAGTTCGCGCGACAAATCGCGCACAGGCGGATTGGGGGGGTTCCCCGGCACGAACTGGCGGAATACGTAGTTGTTCCCGCCTGGGCGGCGCGCCCAGAACACACGAACGGGAGCATATCGAGGCCCGACGATTTGCAGAAAATACCAGCGCATCACGATGTGAACGAGGCAAATCTCGTGGGCGATATCGGCGAAGGGGATTGATTTGTCTTCCGCGAGGTCGCGGAGAAGACGACACCACGGTCGCTGGCGATGGCCGACATAGCGATGACGGGGCGGTTCCAACCTGTGGCGCGAGAAGGGCTCGCGGCCCAGGGCCCAGCGAATCAGGTCCGAGTTATACCTGGGGGGCGGAGGAGGTTGTACAACTCCCGAACGGTTAACCCCCGAGTTCCAGACAGGAGGAGGATTTGCAGGAAAAATCGAGCGAGTAAGACGCGGGTTGGAGACACTCCACCGGTCCTCGCGAAGGAACGGGAGGCGACTCGATTCCGCGTAGGCGGGCTCTTGACCCGCCACCGGGCTGGATACGTTCAAGTTCGTAGGGAACGACGGTGGCCGCCCAGCGTCCCGGGGAAGCGCGAAATCTGAGTTGAAGTCTACAAGGCGGAGATCCAGACGCCAAGTTGGCGCGTACTGGGGCGCCGGCGTTGGGGGCACGAAGAGGGGAGGCGCAAAGGTCTTGCGGGGAGGTTGCGACATGGGGGAAGGAAAGAAAGAGAGGGTTGCAACGACATCCCGGCACCCCGGGTTATTCAAGACGCGATTGAATTGAACAGGGGCGCGCGGAAGCCGCAGCTCAGGGGAGTTGATTCAAGTTAAAGCTTGCTCATGTCCAAATGCGGATTAGATCCGCGGCTGGGATGGTTAGACTTTGATGGCACCCACGGAGCGGCGATCAAAAAACGGAATCAAAATGGACGATGACGAAATCAACATTACGCCATCCTAGTCAACGCGATAAATCGGTACGGGTTATTGGCGGTAACGATTACTGCACTACAACCAAGTCGCTGAGGACATCGACCTTGAAGAGGGGGGGTGATGTCATGATCCACCTCATGCTACCCTTTTTTCCTTTTCTCCTCGCCATCCATTACGCCGTCCGGGTTATCACGAAGCCCCGGAACTTCTCATTCCTAGGACCAGATTATCCACTGCACCACCCGGGCTGTCATGGAACGCCCGGGTTATCTCGACTATGACGCCCGGGTTATCGTGGAACCCCGACAGACGGATCTCAGACGGCATACAGGGGGACAGGAACTCCTTTCCAACTCCCCCGATCGCCCTGGAGATCCACAAACTCCTCTCCAACTCTATATGCATAATTCACCCTATCTGTAGGAGATAGGGACTTCCCCTGGGCCTGATCGAACATGGAAGAAACGTATAAATACTCAGTAGAATCTACATGTACGGTAGATTCTACCTCGTCTAATACCAGTGCTACTTCGGCTTGGCAACAACGAAGCGTCCTTCTCACCAATCCGCCCTTTCCCCTTCTTCCCAAATATCTCCTCCCCTCCGCTCCTTCGAGTGTGGTACTGCGGCGGTCCCTATCGCTATAAGGCCCACCGAATACTCCCTCGAATAAAACCAACAACCCGACTCCTCTACCCACCGATTGCGGGTACGAGTATCCGGCTTGTCGTTCTATCGGAGCACCCGGGTTATCGACCAACGTGAAGTCCTGGCTGGGATTGCCGAACACCGTCTCGCTGAGCCGACCTAGGGCTGACGCTGACAGGAGACTCCTGAAGGTGAATTCGTTGCAACTCGGCGCCAAAGAATAAAAGGGTAGGACTGACTAATCTAACCGCTTGCCAATTCACTCCCTTGAGGCACAAGAAAACAACCAAAATATGGATGTATTGGGGCGGCATTGGGGTGAAAAAGCTGGAGGAGGAGGAACGGGATTTGTTGAACCCCTCGAATCATGAATGGCCACAAGTGGTCGGAATTTGGCGACACAGATGCAATTGGACACCCCACGCGGGACCACGCGAGGCCACTGTAGTACCATAATACTCATGGACGATGAGTGAGGAACGTCCAGCCACTCATCGTCACGCGTGAGCATGAGCCCCACGTGTTTTCACGCGAAGCGGGCAGCGCGCCGTCATGGTAAGGAACAAGCAGCAGAACTCCTGTATCAAACAACAAACAAATGTCTAAATACCGGGACTAACGGCCCGTGATCACCTCGTCAACAATTTCTCGCCGTCGCTCGGCAGCTATAACGATCTTGCCAAACACGCGCAGATGACCATAGAAAAAGATCCCATCATTTTCCTCAGGTTTCTCCTCCAACCACGACGGCCGCGATGCTTGTTCCGCACAGGATTACCCATCCTATCTCGAGCGGGAAGGTCTGAGCATTCCAATCCCCCCGATCCATCCTCGCCGGATGTGGCCTCTCACAAGCCAAACGACGCACCAGAAATCCGTTGCACGCGCTGCCGCGATGTGCAGCTTGGGACTGTCGTGGGATCGGGAGCTACGCCTCATGTACTGTCTACCCTTGGTCTACCCCTTGCCCTATCGGTGCCAGACTAATTGCACCCTCGCACCCGACGGGTGCAACCGTGCTGTGCAACCGGCGCGCCCTGCATGGCAGCGAGGTGGCATGTCGGTCTTCAGGCGTCGAGCATCTGCTCACTCCTCGCAAAGACGTACAATCGCATCACGACTCTGGTTCCTTTGGCTCCCAGGCGCGGGCGTGCTCACGAGCCGTCGCGACCTGCGTGTAGACCTCTAAGAGGCGTACTTCCAGCATGGAGGGCCAGGAGAAAATGCCGCGCCTGCCGCGCAGTGCCGCGGCACTGCCGCGGTGTTGACGCGCTATGGTGTTGTGTTCAAATTTCAATGTCTTTGGCCTGGATTTCCATTCTAAAGATGTCATGAAGTGTCCAAGGGCCTTGAACTTGTATATGAGCATGATTTTGGCCCAGAACATGAGGGTGAAAGTTGGATTTTTCGATGAATTTCATCTTCAACTTCCAAAGGCCAAGTCTGGGAGGTTAGTACGCATTGAGGGGTCGAGATACAACTCAATCTTGGGCACAGAGCACTCTAGAGGCATATCTAAGATGTGTCGGTGTCGCGGCAGGTGCGCATCACGGGCGCGGCAGCGCCGCGTCAATTCTCTGCACTGCCGCGGCAGTGCGCGGCAATGCCTCGGCACTGCGCGGCAATGGCACGTCTATGCGCGGCAGTCCCGCGTCCTGCCGCTTCCATGCATTTGACCTTGGAAGTCACATTTGACATGCAATACCGTAGTATTACGTTCAAATCGATAGTCACGTGTCACGCGCCGGCCTATCGATATCGAAATCTGGTCCATGTCACGTGTCACCCGGGCCATTGTCAAATTGGTTTAACGGTCACGCAAAGGCCCGAAAAATGCCTATACATTCAAAATTGGATTGGTATGTGCTTGAAGCACTCCTCAGAGAGTTCACGGCGGTTTTTGGTCTTCACCGAGGGCAAGAAGGCATTTATGCCAGCAAAGGACCTCCGATGTTGAGTTTTAGTGCCAAATTGAATGCGAAACGAATTTGCCAGAATGAAATGTGAGATGCAGCTCATAAGTTGGGGGATTGTGCCCATAGTCGTAGCTAATGAAGCTGCATTGTTTCCGGACATTATCGAAATTTTTGTCTCCGTCACGCACCTTTCAGGCGGCTATCGAAAGCTCGAATTGGTTGAACAAGTCACGCGTCACGCTATGGTTCGATTTGATCGTAATACTACGGTATCGGTGTTTTAGCGTGTAACAGACTAACATTGGTTGAACATTGGTGCCCGAAGTCCTTCACTCATGCCTTTGCGTTATTCTCTCATGTGGTGTGGCCCAACCATTCATTCCTCAGGCCCTAGACTCATCACGTTAGATTGGATGCACGGCATTGACACGGAAAAGTTGAGACTCAACCATCAACTCTCACGGTTGAACTTTTGTAATCATAAGTCGGTCCCTCCATTCCTCAGTCCATGTGACACTGAACTCCCGCCTCTTGTTGTGCACATATACCTTGTCAGCACAGAGCTTGGTTGCAGGATTACTGCGACGTAGGCGGCTGGGCGATACAAGAAGATAGGCAAGTGCGTCGATTAAACTCTGGAGAATAGACTAGAATAGTGTAAAGATCTACTACTGAGGTCTAGGTTTATATAGTGCACTAGGAGCTAGGAGTGGAACAGGGACCGCTCCACAACAGTAAGGAGCCAGGGTCAGGAGTGACGGTAAGGAGGGAGGAACCAGGGGTGGAGTCCAGGAGTTAGGGATTGAGGAGGGGTCTGGCGCGGCAGTGATCCGGGTTCAAAGGGGTAAAGGGGTGGTCAAGAACCCCGAAGGGGTAAAGGCAAGAACCCGGATCCGGGTTGTTGGTGATGGGTGAAAAAGGTGAAAAATGAGTGGATCATGACATTACCCCCCCTTTAAGAATGCTTCGTCCCTGAAGCATCGGTCGTCAACGTTTCTGGATCTTCCAACGGCCTTTAGGAGTTTGTACCTCCCGTGGCGCCCGCGGTTCTTCTCGTAGAACTCCTCCAGGGCTTCTTCTGCACCGATGAGATTCCTTCGTGGCTCCCGCGTGCATTCCTCCTTTGGGTAACCCTCCCATCGAATGTAGTACTGCAGCTTCTTGTTCCTTGGTCGAATCCGGAGGACTTCGGCCACCTCGTATAGGTTTACCTCCGTCGACCACGTCAGGACGGTGGCGGTTTACTGGTCCGCTGATGTTCCGTGACGGGTTCCACCCACGGCCGCAAGAATACCGTGTTGAAAACAGGATGCACCTTCCAACTAGTCTGGTAGGTCCAGCTTGTAAGAGATGGCTCCCACTTTCCGCACGATCGTGAACGGCCCGTGGCGTTTATCGTCCAGTTTCTTCATAGGTCGATGCGTCTTCAGGTTCTTTCCCGACAGATACACCTTGTCTCCGGGTTCATAACCCGGATCTGCATCGCGTTTCTTATCGTAGAACCGCTTCATGGTCTCTTGTGCGCTCGCATAGCCGCGGCCGCTTCTTCTCGTACAGAGTGCATTCGCTTCGCGAAGTCTTCGGCCGCCTCCGTTGGCACCGCCAGCCGGGGTTCTGTCCCCTTCCGCGGGTGGAAGCCCAGCATAGTGTAGAACGGGCTAAAGCCCGTCGTCGTGTGAACCTTGTCGTTGTAGCTGAACTCAGCCATCGACAGCCAATCCGCCCAATCGTCTTGCAGGAAATTGGTGAAAACCCGCAAGTATTGTTCAACCTCCTGGTTTACTCGTTCCGTCTGCCCGTCCGTCTGAGGGTGATAAGCCGTCGAGGCGTTTGACTTAACGCCCAAGAGCTTCAGCAAGTCCCGCATGAAGTGGCCCACGAATATCTGCCCCCGGTCGCTGATCACCACCTCGGGAATCCCATAGTCTTTCCAGACGTGATCGCGATAGAGCCGAGCGATCCCTTCGCCGCTGATGTGTTCGGTACAGGGGATAACCCGGATGGCCTTGCTAAGCCGGTCCACGACCACCGCAATAGAGTCGTAGCCATTGCTCTCTGGTAGTTTGACGATCAGGTCGATAGAAATGTTCTGCCAAGGGCGCTCCGGGACCGTGTTAGGGTGTAGCGCTCCACGGGGTTTGTCAGGGAAAATCTTCGTCCATTGGCAGGTGGGGCAAGCAGCCACGTATTTCTTCGTGTCTTTTACCACACTTGGCCAGTAGTAGTTCCGGGTTATTAGCTCGGCCGTGCGATACCGCCCGGGGTGTCCAGAAAGGTAGTCGTCGTGGTGTGCGCGAGTAACCCGGTGTCGCAGTAGTTCGTCGGCCGGTACGTAGACCAGCCCGTCCTTGGTTGCGTATCCGTCCACTTCTGCCCACCCGTTATCGCCTTCCCGCACCGCCTCAACTATCAGGTCTTCCCACTTGTCTTTGGCGTCCTTGATGTCCTTCATAAACTGGTCCCCCGGGGTGTTGTCTAGGACCGCGGGCATCGCCCGCAAGAATTCCGCGTCGGGTTGTCGAGAACCCGGTTTCGCAAACCGCCCTTCTGGCAAGAGGGTAATGTTGGAGTTATCCAACTCTCCTCGTTCGTGTCCCCCACGCCTAGTGTTATATACCGAGCCGACGGAGGGGAGACGGGACCGGAGTCGGCCGAGGGATCGGCCGAGAGGAAGACCGGAGGTGTCGGAGATATATGTGAACGCCACAGAGGAGCTGGGCGCACAACTACCTGGTTGACCCAAGACAAGGAGGACAGGAGTATAGTTCGGTTCGGAGACCGGAAGCGAAACGACTCAGTTACTTGGGGAGGGAATGCGAAGCAACGTTAATAATCAAACTGACGAATACAAAGATAGACTACAGTATTTATACTGGGAAGGTTATTATGTATACATATGTGGATATCAATGATGGTCCAAGCGCAACAATAGCGATTGACCCAAAAAGGAAACCGGGGAGAAACATGAGGTTAAACAATAAGAAAGAAGACGGATAAACGGGGGACGCTCAGTCAGCTCCGGTGAGTGATAACCCGTGAAGGAACACGAGGATTGTCGGAGAAAGATGTGGAGTCTCCGTCGGCCGAGCCCGGTGGAGCCGGCCGTCGGCCGAGGGCCGAGGGTTCCGTGCACGGATATAACAGTATCCCCCTCTTGCGTTCCTTGCCCACGAGGAACAGTCGGGGCATCGGAGGTCGCACAGGGTGATGACCGGAAGCATGCCGAGGAAAGATGATGGTCGGCGTGGCGGATCAAATGATGGCACGTGAACCTATATATATGGTCGCGTGAAAAAGATCATCCCATCTCAAACCACCATGTCGTCTTCCAGTTCGCCCGCTCCGACCACCGAACGCAAAGGCCGCCGCGAGCGGAGCCTGTCGCCCGAGTCGAAGGCGAGGGCGGAGAGGAAAGAGAAGAAGAAGAGGCGTGAGGAGCGCAAGCGCCGTATTCGCCAGGAGGTCATGGACCAGATGGCGAAGCAGCACGCCAAGGACACGGCGGCGCTTACGGCGGCTTTCGCCGAGTCGCTGAAGGGTGATGCTCCGACGAGCCGCGCCCCGAAGGGAAAAGGACGGATGGAGGGGCCCAGTCGTCTTCCGATGTCGTCGGAGGACTCCGAGTCCGACGTCCGCCGATCCGTATCTCCGGTGGTGAAGAAGGAGAAAACGGAGAGGAAGGAGGAGAAGAAGCGGAAGCTGATCGTTCGTTCCGCCCGAAGGTGCGTAGCAGTTCGGCCGTGGATTCCGAAGCTGACGGATGGCGATAGTATGCGCGGAATGCCAGAAGCGTGACGAGGCCTGCCGCCTTGAGCCCGGGAAGTGTCAGTGCCTCCGGTGCTCGCAGCGGAAGGTCAAGTGTTCGCTGATTCCGGCCGAGCCGCGTCGGGTGACCAAGCGGAGCGGGCGGGAGGCGTTCGACGCCGACTCGGACGAGGAGCCGGTTCGGAAGAAGAAGAAGAAGGTGTCGTCGAAGAAGACCATTCCTTCGGAGGAGGATTCCGACGTCGAGGAGATTCCGCGCCCGAACCGAGCCGACGATCTTCAGGCTCGGATGGCGGAGTTGGAGTGGATGGGGTTCGATCAGAGCCGCACCATCATGAAGATGCGGAGGGAGCGTCGCCGCGATCGGACCCAATTCCGGGCGCTGGTGGAGACCTTGGGGCACAAGATGGGAGCCCCCGGCCGTTCGGATTCTGGAACGGCCGCACAAGGTCACCAGCGGGCGCTCGGGTTCCTCGCTCGGCTCGATCGGGAGCTATCTCCGATCGGGACCGATGTTTTGCCGCGCCGGCTGATGTTCGACGCACCGGCCGAAGAAGGGGCCGAAGCGTTGCCCGCGCCGCAGCCGGCATCGCAGGTGGTGGTAAAGACAGAGAGGACAAAGTGGCCGGCCAACTTCCGGAAGATGAAGCCGGAGGAGATGGCCGCGTCGTCGGCCGCCGGTCTGCCGATGCCCGAGAATTCGGGCAACAGCGCCAAGGCCGTCGACAAGTCGCCCGCGGAGGCGATCCGGAAGCCTGCCGGATCGTCCAGTTCGGACGACGACTCCGACGACGATACCGAGTCGGAGGCGCCACCTCCGAAGAAGCGAGCGCGCCCGGCGGAGCCGAAGGAGGAGGAAGACGGGAAGGGGAAAGGAAGTGCGTCGGCGGAGGAGAAGGGAGAGGTCGGAATGGGACCGGCCAACAAGCCGTCCACCGCCTGAAATGGACATCCGCGTGCCCCGCGTAATGAGGGCTTTTTATTTTGTATTTGTATTTTGTTGTTTTCTTGAAAATCGTGTCGGCCGATTGGCCGAGTTCGGAAATCGGAAAGTCGTAAGAATAAGATAAAAACGGAAATAAGAGATTAATAGTCCGGACCGGGCTTTTTTGGGTACTTCCGATGGAAGTTATCGATGTGATCCGGAGCATCGACGTCGTCGGCTCCGACCCAAGTATACTGCTCGTCCGTATTCTCGTAGCCGAGCCATTCCACCAGGTACCGGAGCGGAACCTTCTTGAAGCGACGATCGAGTTTCGAGTCAACGATTTGCTTGACCTCGTAATGAGGATCACCGTCGTCATCGATCTCAACCGCGGCCGGAGGTTCGTCCTCCCGGTCGGTGAACGGGTTCGGGAAATGAGGCTCGAGCTGCGAGACGTGGAAAACAGGGTGAATCTGCCGGAGGTTCTGCGGAAGTCGGAGGGTATAGGACGCAGCCGAGGGTTTCGCAATGATGTCGTACGGCCCGAGCGTTGTCTCCGAGAACTTCGGAGTCGGCCGAGTCGTCTTGATGTACTTGGTCGTTACGAACGCCTGCTCGCCGACTTGCATCTTCGGGTCCGGAGACCGGACCTTGTCCGCCGTCTCCTTATACCGTTCTTGGGCGAAGATGAGTTGTTCCCGGAGGAACTGATGCAAGTCTTGAAGGTCGACAGCGTAATCCTTGGCGTACATGTTAGCGACATCACGCTCCGGATGAATGGTAATTGCCGGATTGTATCCCTTGTTCGCGAAGAACGGAGAGATCCCGGTCGAAGCGTTCGGCGAGTTGTTGAGCGCGAACTCTCCGAGCGGAAGCAACTCGTGCCAGTTGTCCTGCTGGTACGAAGTATACATTCGGATGTACTGCTCGATGGTCTGATTCATCCGCTCGGTCTGCCCGTCGGCCGAGGGATGATATCCGGAGGTATAATGGATCTCCATGTCGAGGAGGGTTCCGAGGGACCGGAAGAAAGCGGAGATAAACTCGGAGCCTCAGTCGCACGTAACGTGTGTTTGGAGAAGACGTGAATGAGGAAGAGTCGGGCGAGCTCGGGCGAGTCGATGTGCGTATCGCACGGAATGAGGATGACTTGCTTCGAAGCTCGGTCGACGATAACGAGAACGGTGTCGTAAATGCCGGACATGGGAAGTTGCTCGATGAAGTCCATGGAGATGGAGTCCCAGGGACGGAGCGGGACCGGAAGAGGCTTCAGCAGTCCGTAGGGCCGGTGCCGAGGCTTCTTGTTGCGCTTGCAAAGAATGCAGGAGCGGCAGTAGTCCCGGACGAAGGTTCGGATCTCGGGCCAGACATAGTCGCGTCGTATGAGTGCGAGCGTCCGATTCTGACCGAAATGACCGGAGAGCTTATGATCGTGCAGATATTGACAAACACGTACTCGTAAACCTTCGGAGGTACCGGAGACCAACGGAACGTAAATCCGTCCGTCTAGCTGGAGGAGTCCGGAGACATCGGTAGTCCAGCGCGAGTCGCCGGCGGCGGCGGCGGAAAGGCCGACCACGGCGGCGGGGTCTTCGGAGAGGTGTTCCGAGATATCGGAGTGAAGCTTGTCGAAGTCGGCGATTACCGAAGCTCGGAGAACAACCTCCTCGAGGAAAGTGGCTCGGAGCGACGCAGAGAGTTGATCTTGGGTGAAAATCGGGCGGAAATTTTGCGGATTCACCCGAGCGTAGGTACTATCCCCCTCTTTAGGGTAGACGTCCCATCGTCTAGTCAAAGCGTCGGGTTTACCTCCGAGCTTACCCGGCCGAAACCGGATTACCATATTGAAATGGCAGAGGTATTCGGACCACCGGACTTGGCGACGCGTAAGGACTTTCGTCGTCGCAAAGTACTCCAGGTTTTTGTGGTCCGTGACAACGTCGACAGGAAGAGTAGAGCCCTCGAGATAGTGACGCCAAGTTCCGAAAGCGTCAAAGATAGCGAGGAGCTCCTTGTCGTGCGTGTCGTAGTTGAGCTGGGCCGGACCGAGCGTCCGAGACCGGAACGCAACCGGATGGATTTCACCGTCGTCGCCCTCGATGGAGAGAATGGCGGCGGTGGCGTAATCGGAAGCATCCGTTTCGACAGTAATCTGCCGACCCGGAACCCAATGGTGAAGTACCGGGGCTTCCGTGAACGCCCGCTTGAGAGTGTCGAAGGCTTCCTGGCATTCGTCGGACCAGGCCCACCGGACGTTGGATCGGGTGAGGCGGGTCAGAGGAATGCAGATGCCGGAGTAGTTGAAGATGAACCGGCGATAGAAATTGGCGAAGCCGAGGAAGGACTGAACGTCCCGAACCTTCCGAGGCGTCGGCCAGTCCATGATCGCGGAGATTTTGTCCGGAGCCATGCGGAAACCGTCGGGCGAAAGAATGTAGCCGAGGTATTCGCAGGTGGTGACGCTAAACTCGCACTTGGAGAGCTTGCAGAACAGACCGTTCGCCCAAAGCCGCCGGAGCACTTCCCGAACCTGCTCCGAATGCTTGGACGGATCGTCGGAGTAGATGAGGATATCATCCAAATAGACAACGACGTTAACGTCCAACAGGTCGGCGAAAATGGTGTTCAGGAAACGCTGGAAAGCGGCCGGAGCATTGGTGAGGCCCTCGGGAACTACCCGGAACTGGTAGGACCCGTAGCGAGTGCGGAAAGCGGTCTTCGGCTCGTCGCCTTCGGCGACCCGGAGAAGATGGTAGGCATGCCGTAGATCGAGCTTGGTATAAACCCTTGCCCTTCCGGGTGCGTCGAGGAGATCCGAGATCAGAGGAAGGGGATCACTGTCCTTCTTCGTGATCCGGTTCAATCCACGGTAGTCGACGCAAAGCCAGAGAGAGCCGTCCTTCTTCTTGGCAAAGAGAATCGGAGCTCCGTGACTAGACCAAGACGGGTAAATGAACCCCGCCTTCAGGTTCTCGTCGATGAACTTCCGAAGAGCAGAAAGCTCCGTTTCCGAGAGGGAGTAGACGTGACCAATCGGAGGAACTTCACCGCCTTCTGTCTCGATCTTGAGGTCAAACTCGCGATGAGGCGGAAGGTTGTACGCCTCCTTTTCGGAGAAGACGTCGGCGAAATCGTGATACTCCGAAGGGATCCCGGAAAGGTCGGGTGCCTCGGAGGAGGCGCCCCGAGCCCGGAGATCATCCAGGGCACAAGCGCAAAGAGTGTATTGGACAGCATCCTTGTCCTTGATGATGAAGGAGTAAGCGGCAGCGGAAACAAGCGACACAGGTGGGGGCGTAGAGAATGGACGAGGCTTCGGAGACTCGGAGGGAATCGGAAGATCCGGCGGAGCCGGAGCGACCGGTGGATCCGGAAGCGAACTCGGAAACTCAACCGGAAGCGCGAGAGGTTCGGAGGGCTCCGGAGCGATGTCCATAGAAGGACCGGGAGTGTCCATAGAAGGACCGGGAACGTCCATAGAAGGACCGAGGGAAGGCGAAGACGTCGGGGGGTTCGGTTTAGGGTTTCCGGCCGGAGGTCGCGGAACACCCCTGCTGGGGCCTAGCGTATCCGCCAGTATTGGCCTGGTGAAGCTTCGGGGGAGCAACGGCATGCGTGCCGTCTCGCAAACTCCCGTCCATAACCTGGAACGCGCGATGCAACCCGTCGTGGCGTATCGCGGATTCCTTCCACCCTTTATAGTCTGCTGGGAGGGCTGCCTGCCCGTAAACTGCTCGAATAACGGTGGCGTTCAACCCGGTCTTCAGTAGACGGATAAGGGTGACTTCCTCGTAGGCCGCGGTTTTGTTGAGAGAGTCGAGCACGGTGAAATATTCCGTCGCCGTGCTCTTGCCCTGGCGGAGGCATTCCATCTTGGCTTGAGCGATCTCTACCTGAGCACCGCCTTTAAACGCCTCGATGACCGCCTTGCGGAAGTCCTCCCAGGTAGAGTAGGATCCCGTGGCGTTCTCGGTCTGCATAGCCAACACTACGTGAGAGGCGGATCCGTCCTTCATGTAGGAGAGGGCGAAGGCGATCTTTGTGCTGTCCAAGGTGTAGGCGGTGTTCCCGTGGAAGTTGAGCCAACAATCCACCAGGAACTGGTCGACCTGCTCGGGGTCCCCCCCGAACGTACGGGGAGCAGCAACCCGAGGCTGCTTGGTGTTAAGCTTGACCTCTCCTTCGCCTCGTGCGCCTGCCTGGCGACTTTGGTTCGCAGAGTGGGACTCGCGAAGGGCTTGTAGCGCCTCCAGTAGGAGGTTGTTCGACAGCGCCCGTTCGCTGGAGGCTAGCTGAACTTGGGTTCGAAGCTCGTCCACGACGTGCTTGAGGCTCGCGGCGTCCTGATGCGTGACCAGGGCTTGCTGGTATAGGAGCACCGAGTGCTGGTCTATATTCTCGGCGGCGAAGTCGCCCGGGTCGGGCATAGTGAATCCTTCTTGGCCAGGGGTGGCCATCGTATCGTCCAGTCGGGTCGTCGGTTGGTTGACACTATTCTTTTGTCAGCACAGAGCTTGGTTGCAGGGTTACTGCGACGTAGGCGGCTGGGCGATACAAGAAGATAGGCAAGTGCGTCGATTAAACTCTGGAGAATAGACTAGAATAGTGTAAGGATCTACTACTGAGGTCTAGGTTTATATAGTGCACTAGGAGCTAGGAGTGAAACAGGGACCGCTCCACAACAGTAAGGAGCCAGGGTCAGGAGTGACGGTAAGGAGGGAGGAACCAGGGGTGAAGTCCAGGAGTTAGGGATTAAGGAGGGGTTTGGTTCGACAGTGATCCGGGTTCAAAGGGGTAAAGGGGTGGTCAAGAACCCCGAAGGGGTAAAGGCAAGAACCCGGATCCGGGTTGTTGGTGCATCAGTGAAACTACACATCCGTCTTTGGCGTCTTTGGCGTCTTTGCCAAGACGCAAAAGACGGGAAAGACATATCTCACCACAAAGACACCGTCTTTGGCTAGGTAGACTCGAAATCTTTGCCAAGACTTATGTCTTGGGTAAGATGCTCAAGACGTCCGTGTCTTTGCCAAAGTCACCTTCTATTTTCCAAAGAGCTTGTCAAAGTAGTCACCAAAGACACTCGATGTTCTTAGAAGACGTCTCAATTAAGCCCAAAGATATTCAAAAAAGCCGCGTTGATTGAATGAAAACAGGTATGTATGCACTAATCGGAATCTATGACTACCACGTCGTCGTCCGACAGGATGGACTCGTCCCCGGCCTCGGACGCGCTTCGGCTGGAGGTACCGGCACGCCGACGACTAGGCACCTCCATCCATTGGGTGGCTTCCGCCGTAAATGCGGCCCAGCGTTTCGCATCCCACTTCTGCTGCAACCGGCCGACAAACCTCGTGGCGCGGCGGACGAGCTTGTGTGGGGACTTCTTGTCGCCCGTGGGCTTCGTGTAGTCGCCCCATACGTCGAACGAGAAGTACTTGGTGCGCGGCGTCGGAGTAGGATTGTTGTAGACGCCGGTACGCCAGAATCCTAGCGCCCGCTGCACCTTTGAAAGGGTCAGATCAAGACTGAGCTGGAAGAGCGTAATGATGAATCTCACCGCCTGCGTGGCGAGAAGCAGGGCTCCGATCGGCGGCGCGGTCGACCGGGTGTACGAGCTGGGGATAGTCTCGAGCATGGCAAGATGCGTCGCGAACGTGTACAGGATGAGGTCCTCCTGCAAAAAGCCCTGCAAGAAAATGTGTATCGAAACAACAAAACTGGGTACAACTGGACGTACCTGTTTAACGACGCCGTTGCCCCAGTGCTGCCAGTGGAACGGCATCGTCCCGCTCTCCGCGTGGGGCGTCAACATCTCCTCGACGTATTCGGCGATCCCCTCGGGTGTCTTGAAGTTCCGCCGCTTGGCGACTGGCTGGGTAACTAGACGAGCCCGTGTGAGTATGTGAAGCCGTCATGATGAGCTGCCGGCGTACCAGCTGTCATGGGGTCGTCGTCGTCGTGCTCATGGACGCCGGCAGCATCGCCTGAAGCTGGGGTAGTGTCTTCGGCGTCATCGTAGTCGTCATCGTCGTCCTGCTGGTTGGCCGGGTCGAAGAGGGATGCGAGGCCCTTGCCAGCCTGTGTAGGGAACCCAGCGCGCCAGTCATTCAAGCGATAGTTGACCTGCAGTGCGTTAACAGCCAAAAATGTGGGAATGGGAGTATGAACGCACCAAGCCGATCCATGCATCGTCTTTGATAACCTTGTGCACAGGTTTACCGTCATCGTCGAGCCCAAAAACGCGGTTGACGGTGTGCTGGACCTGCTTGACGCTTGGCCCTTCCCAAGGGTCGAATTCGCCAGTGAGTTCTTTCGCCAACGGAGCCACCTCATTGGTGAAGCGCTCGGCGGTACCGACGGGGAGATCTTTAAGAGTCCACTTGGTGTTGCCGTTGCGGACGGCCTTCTTCGTGGGCTGCTTGGGGGCGACGGCCGTGATAGCAATGAGGGACTTGCAAAAGACACGTCAGCGATCCGGGGCGATCGGAAAGTGCGGGCCGGACTTACGGCGCTCGGCTTTCCCTTCTTCTGCTTCTTCGCCCGCTCGACGTGCTCACCCTTGTCGTCGTCCATTGCAGGCCCACCGGGCGCTACCATTGAGTCGTCCTCGGTCCCCGTTGCTGCCTGCGACTTGGATGCGCTCGAATCATTGAGGCTGCTCTTCAGCTTCTTCGGCGCGCCAGAAGTCTTTGCCTTCTTGTTCTTCTTCGCTGGCTGGCTGGGCGCCTCGGGTCTTGAAAGTACTTATTGTCAGCGCCTGAATATATGACCACAAATACACTCACTTCCGCTTTTTGGTGGTCTCCGCTGCGGCCGGTGTTCCAGTGGAATCCTGAGTCGCCCGAGACTTCTTGACGTCCGCTCGGCTGGTAGCTGGCGCCTTCTTCTTGCTCTTGGGTCTGTCGTCGTCACTGGTGTTGTCTCCACCGAAGTTGTCCTCGTCCTCGTCCTCGTCGGAACCCTCTGCGACGGGCGGAGCAAACTCCTCATCCGACTCCGAGGGTGCTGTGCGAGCGTGGGCAATAAGTTTAAGGACTGAGCTAGAAGATAATGACTCGCCTCGAGGAGCGATCTCAGATTCCGGCTCCGCCTCGAAGGGCTGGTCAACAGGATGGTTCGCATTAATGGTATAGGCAGCATCCTGCTGCTACTGCTCGTCTTCGATAGCAGCGACACGGTCCAGTGCCCGCTTCGTGGCGAGTTTTTCTTTGGCTTTGGCCGTGATCTCGTCCTCCCGTGCTTGCGCCATTTGCGGTCTAGTGCGCCGCGACTGGGGTTCCAGTCCTGCGTTGGTGCCGGGGTGGACATTCTTGTTGTTCTTGCGTGTGCGGACACCTGGGACTCTCGACGCCATGGTGGGAGAACGAAACGAAGAGACACAAGTCCGCGATGACGAAACAAGTGACTCTTGGTGAGCCGTTACTCCACAGAAAAAAAGTTCGTTGCTGATCCACGGTGTAAATTGCAGCAACCAACTTTCTTTGTAACCCAAGCGGAGTTGCGGACATGCCCCCGACGTGCCAAGGCGCGCTATTCTTTCCGCTTCTCCGCTTGACTTCACGCTTTCTCAAAATCAGCCTCTCTCCACCTGACCAACATGCCCGCACCAAAGCCCAAACTATTCAAGCCGCGCAACGTGCCATGCGCATTGTGTTGCGGGGAATTCTTTCTCAACAAGTCGGGTGCGACTCAGCATTTTAATTCAGAGCATGCCCCATTCCATCGGCGCTCGCCCGAGGCCCGTGTGTCTCCAGATTCCGACGTGCGCATGGATTCTCCGCCGGGAAGTCGAGCCTCTTCTGTGCTTGGCGGCGGAGACTCCAGTGACAGAGCGAGCCCGAGTCATCCTCCGCCCCGTATTCGGACGCGATATCATCCAGTATTGAATGGTATGCCTCATATTTCACATTCTGTACATTTTAATAAAAGACTTATAGGCCGCCCGTGCGATCGTGATGGGAATTTCCTCCCTCCCAATGCGCCCCCGCTCCCACAGGAACGCCCCCCTCCTGACGACTTCTCCCCGTATGGCTCCCGTGCCGACTTCGAGCTCGCTGATCTTTTGTATCGGCGGGTGCAAATGTCGGCCGGCGCTATTGACGAGCTTATGCAGAATTGGGCTGCAAGGCCCGAGTCTGCAGGGGATCCTCCATTCGCCGACCACGAAGACCTCTACAACACCATTGACGCGACCGAAATCGGGCACGTTCCATGGGAGTCTTTCACGGTGACTTACAACAAACCCATCGTCGCAGGGGATGTCACGCCGTGGAAGACTCAGGAATATGTCGTCCATTTCCGAGATCCCCGCAAAGTCCTCCGCCAGCAACTTGCCAATCCAGACTTCAAGTCGGAGATGGACTTCGCGCCCAAGCAGGTCTTCGGCGAGGGTGATAGCCGCGAGTATCAGGACTTCATGTCCGGGAATTGGGCCTGGCGGCAAGCAGTGCGTGCATCTTTCTCTCTCGCTTGAGCATCACTAAGACTTGAAGCAGGATATAATCGTTCAAGACCCAGCCACCCACGGATCCACCTTCGTCCCCGTGATTCTGGGGAGCGACAAGACGACAGTCTCTGTCGCAACCGGCCAGAACGAGTACTATCCGCTATATATGTCTAATGGACTCGTCCATAATGGTGTACGGCGGGCTCATCGCAACGCGGTGACACTAATCGGCTTCCTCGCCATCCCCAAAAGTATTTACCCGTCGTTCTCGAGCCTTAAACCACATCCTAATCAATTCCTAACAGCTGATCGCGAGAATCAAGACTCCGTCGAATTCCGCACCTTTCGACGTAATCTTTTCCATGGATCACTCCGCAATATCCTTGCGTCGCTCAAGCCGGGGATGACTGTCCCTGAGGTCACGCTTTTTGCAGACGGGCATTACCGCCGCGCGGTGTACGGTCTCGGTCCCTATATTGCCGACTACCCAGAGCAAGTTCTCTTGGCATGTGTCGTTCAAGGCTGGTGCGCCAAGTCAGTCCTTTTATCTATTCATTGCGCCCCTTCTAACCTCTCGTACAGGTGCACAGCGTCGAACAAAGATCTGGATGGCCCCAGCGGCCGCAGATCCCAAGCACACACCGAGAGCTTGTTTGAAGCACTTGATCATGCGACGATGTGGGATCAGTATGGTGTCGTCCCCGATGTTCTCGTGCGTGTATTTCCTTCATTTCTAATGCTTACTGACCGCTGTTTCTTCAGCCTTTCACGTGGGGTTTTCCCCGGGCAGACATCTACGAGCTTCTCTCGCCCGACCTACTCCACCAGGTCATCAAGGGTACATTCAAAGACCATCTCGTCGCCTGGGTGGGCGAGTACCTGGAGCTCGAGCACGGGAAGAAGAAAGCCAAGCAAATAATGGCCGACATCGACCGACGGTCCGTATTCTGACGCCGCAATGTTCTTTTTCAAACTCATGTACTCCATAGGATTGCTGCAGTCCCTCCCTTCTCGGGCCTGCGTAGGTTCCCCGAAGGCCGAGGCTTTAAACAGTGGACGGGGGATGACTCGAAGGCGCTGATGAAGGTGCGAAAGACTTTTGCTTTGTCTATCCATCCGTCGTACTCATTATCCATTCAGGTTTACCTTCCCGCGATTGAAGGGCATGTTCCGCCTCAGATGCTGCGTGCCTTCAGCGCCTTTTTAGATTTCTGCTACCTCGTCCGTCGGAACGTTGTCAACGAGGCGACACTCACCGCCATCGACGCCGCGCTCGCACGCTATCACCACGAGCGGCAAATCTTCGTCGACTCAGAAGTCTGCCCCAACGGCTTCTGCCTCCCTCGCCAGCACTCGCTCACGCACTACCGCTTCCTCATCCAAGAATTTGGCGCCCCTAACGGGCTCTGCTCCTCCATCACAGAATCCAAGCACATCAAAGCCGTTAAGGAGCCTTGGCGACGATCCAGTCGTTATGAGGCTCTCTTCCAGATGCTCACCATTAACGACCGACTCGACAAACTCGCTGCTGCTCGCGTCGACTTTGTGGACCGCGGAATGATGGCCGGTCCATCTACCCGCCCTCTCCCTTTCCCTCTCCCTCCTCCCCCTCCCCCTCCCGCCGACAGAGACGATGACGACGACGGTGGCGCGACAGATGACAGAGAGATCCTTGGGGAAGTTACGTTGGCAAAAACACCCGGTATGTTTTGTACAAAATGTGTCGATGCCTAAACTAACTATGTCCTGATAGTGCGCGGTTACCCGCGAGACCCCGACGCTCTTGCGCGTCACCTTCACCTACCCCAACTCGTCCCTCTCGTCCAACGCTTCCTCTTCGCGCAGGACAATCCCGACCGTGACGTCGACATTCCTCTCACAACTATACCCCTCGATGTTTGCCCTGCCGCGCCGGATAGCATCAAGGTTTTTCCGTCGGCTGAAGCGAAATTCTTCGCGCCGAGCGACCAGTCTGGTCTGGGTGGTATGCTCCGCGAGCGCATCCGGGCGGTGCGCTGCTGGCGTGGCGGTGCCGCTCGATATGACTGTGTTTTTGTCGAGGGTAACCCCGCGCTCGCTGGCTTTCGTGGGCTCCTGGCAGCCCGTGTTCTCCTTTTTATGTCCTTCAAGCACAAAGGCCACACATACCCGTGCGCCGTCGTGACGTGGTTCTCTGCAATCGGCGATGATCCGTGTCCCGACGTCGGCATGTGGATGGTGGAGCCGGATCTCGACCATCGCGGGCGACGAATCATGGACATTATCCATATTGATACCATTCTGCGTGCGGCGCACCTCATCGGTATTTACGGACACCACTTCCTTCCTATACACTTCAAATATTCTGATACCTTGGATCGTTTCAAAGCATTCTATATTAATAAGTACGCAGATCATCACGCACACGAGATAGCATTCTAGTCGGTACCCGTAATTAAGACTTGTTCAATTTCTAATGGTTTACTTGAGACACCAGGAATATTTGTGTCTTTGAAATGTTCGAGGTCTTTGAGGTCTTGAAGGTCTTTTATAGCGTGGAATTGATTGATGATTAGCGAAAGACATAAGACGCGGTTTCAAAGACCAAGACGTCCCAAGACAGACGCCCGAAGATCTAAGACGTACTTTCAAAGTCAAAGACCGTCAAAGACGAAACTCAAAGACCAAAGACGCCAAAGACACATGTGTAGTTTTACTGATGTGGTGGGTGAAAAGGTGAAAAATGAGTGGATCATGACATGAAGCCTCACCCGTCGAATGTGAAAGCACTGTCAAATTTAACACCGAGCAGGTTCTGTTCCTTTGCTTCTCGTTTCTGCCAGATGGTCATACACTATTGACAGGATACATTTGCACCTTCAATTTGCTGAAGGGGCCTCATTGTTTCTATGCAAACCCATTTGACCCGGCCGCTCAACTGTAACATCGCTCGTTTGTACTGTGGTACTTGTTTTCAATCCTCTCCATCCAGCGAGTTCATGCCTACACCGTGTGACATCCGGTGATTTCTGAGCTTGACGACAATATTTCTATCTCAAAATCCTTCGTGTTCTCAATTTCGGCATCCATCTACTTATAGATATCACTGGATAGAGCTCGGGCAGTCACCGCCATTGAAGATGTCTCATTCGAACTTCGGGCGCGGGACTAATAGTCTAGTACGCAGCGACATAGTCCTGTGGTTACCACGCCCTGTCAATAGGCGACGAGGGTTATTATATAAGCATCATCACGTGCTGATTGCACCGACGCGACCAGACACGACTTTACGTGTTCGCCGAGGATTACAGCATACAAACAAGTCCCAGAGCTCACTGCACATGCCATATCCCTCAACCACATACTCTTGCCGCGAATTCTGATGCTGAACCATTTTGTCAACGCGAGATCCGGCTTTATGGCCGCATTGAGACTTCAGACCTTGTGAAGGGAGAGAAATCCAAAAAATGCTACGGCAGCATGCAAAGATCCCTGAAGCCTTTACCCTCTCGTATCACCAGGTTTTGGTGCTCAAGGTCGCGTCAAATTGCTCGAGGACGCGTCAATTGTACGTGTTGTTTGGCTGTGTATCACTGATCATTACATAATAAGGCTGGACGCCGCTTATCAGACGCGGTAACTAACAGACTAAGTAATGAGGTTACGAGTGATAGTCTGTCTGGAGAGACTAGCAGCGACAGGGATGTCCCTCGGTTCGTTGAATTCAACCCCAGTCATTCTCAAAACCATGGATGCTAGACTACACCTTCTATTGGAACTTCCATTGGAAGCCCACTATTCTACCTTGTGTTACACCTAGTTGTGCATGTCGAGTCTTGTGGTGTTTTGATTTAATTGATCAGAGAACACAACCCTGGGAATGTGGCTGTGCTGGTTACGTAATACGGTCCGCCTCCCGGATGTGGTACTCTGGCCCAGTGGCCTGAAGCTCACCCGTCCACAGACCCCAATTTTTATCGAGATGGTAATCCTCTGGCGGGATATATCGGGACCTGCATACTCAACTACTACCCATCGGCATACACCGACAGCATGTTTTCGGGGTCCTGGCACCCAAATGGGTCATACGCACCCGCCAATCACCCCTGCCGCACGGCCGGCGCGCAAAACCGAAGCTGTCCAGAGCCTGTTGCAATAGTTTCTTGACGCTTGAGCCAGGCACAAAACACGTGGACCGGTCGCATATTGAGGTAAGCGCAGTTGACTCGCCGAGAGGGCGTAATTCGGACCTCAAGCTTGAGGAGAGCCCAATCATAAGTGCAATGTGACCTGCGGGCAGCGATTGTTCGAATTCCCATTCTTCCTTAGGATTGAATTCGAAACGAATTCCCAGTGCGAAGCTTGCTGCAGGGAATCGAGCAACATCGACGTTGTCATCAACGAACAAGGTCGCGGACTTACATCATCTGCAAAATCCACCTGGCTATACAGAGCTACAGAGAGGATATTAGAGCGGTAGATACAGAGACATGTCCCCTAAATATAGAGGCCGGGCCCGGTATATAGAGCCGTATAGAGCTTTAGACCCATAGAGCCATAGAGCCATAGAGCCACATAGAGCTCTACAGAGCCTGCGCTTCTACACAACAACGTGATCCTACGCACACCGGCTGACTTCAGTTGCGTAATGAGGCATTGGGGCACACAAAAGAATAGGGAAAAGTTGGAGAAAAGCGGGATAAATTCTATGGAATTAATATATTTAAGAGGTAATCGTTAGGGCCGCGGGCTGGTTTGTAGCATACGCGCTGGCGGAGAAGCCACGGAACACGTTCTCGTCTTGCGCAGGGGCGACCGGGACCACAGTCGCAGAGCTAGCACTACAAACACCCTCGTAAGCAAGGACCAAGCAGAATGGGAGGACGACGTACCGTGCGATGCGAAGCATCTCCTTCAGCATCGGGCCGGCGACATCGACGTCCTGCGTACCGCAGAACGGGACCCATCCTTTCAGATGGCCGAGCACCGTGTCGTAGTATTCCGCATAGGGCACCGTCTCGAATGGGACCCCGACGAAGCGTCCTGTTTTCCATCCATGCAGCGCGCACGCCACCTGTGTCAAGCGTCGGTCAGATTTTGTACGACAGACGATGAGAGGCGTACCGCAGTGACAATGAGCGCCAACGTCGGGAGGGGAATAGAATCCAGACCAATGAAGTAATGGCCCCGGCGGTTAGCGTAGACACCAAAACAAGCAATATTGAACACGCATTGCAGAATTGCATGGCGATACATGGTGTTAGGAATTTTGGGGTCGCTCGGATCCTGGAAGCAAGTTGGTTCGGTGCGCGGATTCAGACGGAACGTGCACACACCAGATAATAAAAGGAGTGCTCGACCTCGGCAACGATCTTCCGGTTAGCTTCAATAACCCGGGCCAGCTCCTCGTCACTGGGGTTTGCCAGGGTCTGCGGGTCGGTGAGGTCGTAATGAGATGCGACCAAGCGTTCCGCCGCTTTCTTGAAGGCGAGGCGGGGGGTAGGGATCCGGGAGCGAACCTGTAAAAGGACCTATTGATTAAGGGGTCGAGGGCGAAAGACGAGGATCACTCACCAACTTCTTCTCGGGCGTTGTGGGGTCCCCTAGGTACGGAACATTCGCAGTTTCGTGCGCCTTGTCCCACGAGTCCAGGATGACATTGTTTGCCTCGTCGTCGGACGCGCAGGCCAGGCCAGAAGGGCTATCCGCAGGCCAGCCGACGACGCAGACAATTTCTTGCTGTATCAACGGATAGGCGGCCTTGACGATGCGCTGTCGCTCCACCGGGATCTCACCGATGGAGCGGGATGGCTGGACACGCCCGGCACGCTTCTTTCTTCCCTGGGCGCGACGTCTCCGAGGGGGAGGCTGTTCCCCTTCAGAGTCCGATGGTGGGGCAGCTGCGACCGCCTGCTGACATGCGACGTAAGTGGACATGTCTGTCGACAAAGCACATACTACATACCTGCCGTCGTTGGCGCCGCTTCCGCTTTTGGTGGACGGGAACCTCTTGCATCTGGATCTATGGATGACATGAAGGAGAAATCTGTTGGTGAGGAGTAAAACTCACCGTAAGCGAGCTGAGCATCGCGATGGCGGTTCTCCTCCTGATCCGACGGGGGCCCGTGGTCATGACGGGGACTTGGAGGATCTCGGGTGGGAGTCGAAGGCCGCTCGCCGGGAAAACTGGGTGGGTACCGTCTATGTGCGATAAGTATCAGAGAAAAAGGAGAAGCATTCACTCACCCGGACTGTACAAAGCACGGTCTCGAAAGCCCGACTCGCGCTCGACGTCTATGGATCCCCACGCGGACGAGGACGGGTACGCGGTATTCAAGGGCGGCATGGTGAACCCTGCAGATAGATGATATCGTGTCAGTACCGTCGTGCGAGTGATTGAGAGACATACCTTGCTGGTGTAGGTGCTGAATCAGAGACTGCGCCTGTTCTGGACCGATTGTCCTAACACCGGGGGCGTACGCATCCAAGCCAAAGTTCATGTTAACGTCTTGAAGCATGGAGCGTGTACCCTGGAAGTCAGGATATACTGGCTCACTCGCTCCGGGCAAACGTAGCGGGGGATTCGCACGCATACCCTGAAAGTCAGGATACTCTGGATCCTCCGCTCCGGGCAAACGGAGCCGGGGATTCGCTTGCGCAGACATCGATGCAGAGCCGCGCGGAGGAAACGAATGCACTGCGGAGACAGTCAGCAACGTCGTGGGAAGGTGTACGAGCTTACATGGTGTGGAGGGAGTTTTTGCGAGCCCATGCGTTGACTGTGGGCCCGAGCGTGCATAATTGGCAGAAGCTACACGCTGTGGAGTGAACGGCGGCAGCGGCGGCGGCTGCATGTCGAGTGGAGTCGTTGCTGTTGGTGGAGCAATGGCAGCGGCGGAGCGAGCGAGCTCGTTTCTGCGCCGCGAGTCGGTGCGCAGAGCACCAGACACCTGATTCTTATGTATTTCTGCGCCTGGAAATGGAGCGGGTCAGCAAAGCGAGAGAGTGGCCAGCTCGGACATACGGTGCGCCGTGTAGGCCGGTGTCTCAGCATTTGGGCGTTCACCTCTACCTAGTGTCGGGGGTGCTTGGGGCTGATTCTGGGCAAAAGAGTTCGGATTGAAGTGAGACATGGAGGGAGGGAGAGAGAATGCGCACGCGGACTTTGAAAAAAAACTTGAAACAAATCACTTGATGGTGCAGTCAAGGTGATCGTCGCCGTACTCGCGCACTTCACTAAAACATCCGCACTCATCCTTTGCTTGCTCTCCTCAATGCCCGTCTGTGGATATTGTCACATCGGCTTCAGCAGCGGCGCCCGAGTTCGCAGCCACCATAAACAGAGTGGGGCCTGCAAGAAAAAAATCGAGGACGAGTTGCAGACCAGGCTCCAAAATCTTACCTCGCGGCCAACACGTCCGAGGCGTCGTACAGGCAAAGGTCCAGATGCCCCTAATCCAGCGCTGCCATCCGCCGACGACCTGACTGGCATCCTGGACGATATTCCGTTCGAGAATGATCTCCCGCACGCGCAGCCAGGCTTGACAGACTCGGATGCGACGCGCGATCAAGACGCTGCGCTCCCGGCTGCTGGCAACGAGACGCCGACGGGACGGCATCCGAATTGGACGGAGAGACCGGAGGAGCGTCTTTACGCGGGTGCGACATTTGGCGGAAAGAAAACAGCTTTCGAGATTATCCACGATGACGAAGTCTTGAAGGAGGGTGTGGTTCTTGGCCCATTCAAAGATGATGACGAGTGGCAGTTGGCGAAGTGGTTGATCAAGAATGTCGGCCATACCGCAACGGAGGAGTTCTTGAATCTGGCAATTGTACGTGATGAGAGCCAGGAATTATGCAAGAAACTTACCAGCAGCTTTAGATCAGCGAACGCGCGAGTCCCTCTTATACGCGCAAAGCCGACTTCTTTGAAAAGATCGACAGTTTGCCAGGTGGTGTCGAATGGCATTGTAAGGTCCTGGACACGACAGGGGATCTGCCCGACCTGGACAAGGATCCGAGTGGTGCGACATTGAAAACCGAGAGGCTTGAGCTGTGGTTCCGCGACCCAGTCGAGTGCGTCGCAGAGTTGATCGGGAATCCAGCGTTCAAAGATGTGATGTGTTATATCCCGGAGAAAGTCTTCACTGCGAGGGAAGGAGGGCAGGAAGTTATCAACGAGATGTGGACCGCTGGTTGGTGGTGGGAGATTCAAGTAAGTCGTGGTGGTCGAAATTAACGTGGAAAGATGCTTACTACATTGTTGATCAGAAACGTCTTCCTCCTGGTTCGACAATCGCGCCGCTTATTCTCTCGTCTGACAAGACAATGCTATCCAATTTCCGAGGCGACAACTCAGCCTGGCCTGTATACTTGACCATTGGCAACATTGGCAAAGAAACAAGGCGGACGGTATCAGCGAACGCGACCATCCTGATCGGATATCTTCCCATCCCCAAATTTGACTGCTTTGATAAAAATACACGGTCGCTCGCGAAGTATCGGCTCTTCCACCAGTGCATGGCTGCTATCATGGAGTCCTTAATCAAGGCTGGGAGCTCGGGTACAGATATGGTGTGCGCCGACAGCATGGTCAGAAATATCTGGCCAATCTTTGCGGCGTACGTGGCGGATTACCCCGAACAATGCCTCACCTCTTGCTGCAAGGAGAACCGCTGCCCGATATGCACCGTCAAACCTGACGAGCGTGGGGACCATCAGCATCACCCTCTCCGCGACATGCAAGACAGTCTATATCTGATGCAGCGTCAACAAGCCGGGGAGAAGGATCCGGCTTTCGAGGAAACCGGAATGCGTGCGGTGTACCCTCCCTTCTGGGCCAATCTACCCCACGCCGATATCTTCCAGGCGTTCACCCCGGATTTATTACACCAACTTCACAAGGGTGTCTTCAAGGATCATCTCGTCAAGTGGTGCACGGAGATAATCGGAAAGCTGGAGGTCGACGCGAGGTTCAGAGCCATGCCGTCTCACCCGGGCGTGCGCCACTTCAAAAACGGCATTTCGACGGTGTCGCAGTGGACGGGGACAGAGCATAAGGAGATGGAGAAGGTGTTCTTGGGCCTCATTGCTGCGGGCGCTGACAAGGAGATGGTCAAGGCCGTTCGTGGCCTGATTGACTTCGCCTACTTTGCGTCCCTTCAGTCTCACACCTCCGACACGCTCCTCGGCTTACGAACTTCGCTCGACACGTTCCACACCCACAAGAAAATCTTCATCGAGCTGGGCGGGCGCAAAGACCATTTTAATATACCCAAGATCCATTCCCTCGACCACTACGAGCCGCTGTTCCGTCTGTTTGGCAGCGCTGACGGGTTTAATACTGAGTCGCCGGAACGACTCCACATCGACTACGCAAAAAACGCCTACCGAGCCAGCAATCGGAAGGACTACATCAACCAAATGACAAAATGGCTCACCCGCCAAGAGGCCGTCTCCCGCTTCAGCCATTACCTTGAATGGGAGAAGTCCCTCAAATCTCCCCCGCCAGCGCCACTTCCCTCGACATCGCTACCGTCCGCTTCCCATGAACTTGTACCCACAGCCCCCCCGACTGAGGAGGCTGATTCTCTCGTTATCACGCGCTCTTATTCCATCGCCAAAACTCCGCCCCCCGCGACACGCGCCGTCTCCGCGACTCGCATCATATCTCCCGAGGGCCACGCCGCCTCTCGTTTCATTCCTGCTTTGACTCTGTTTCTCACGCAATCCGGCAGTCCCTATACCCCCCGACCGTTCGATGAGTTTGGCACTTGGAAGCGCATCAGCTTCCGACTTCCCTTGATTCCTCAGGTCGGGTCGCGTCATTCTAAAAATCTTGTCCGCGCCGTTGCTCCTATTCCCGCGTCTGTCGCTCGTCGCAAGGCAGCGGAACCCGCCTTTTTCGACTTCGCCCTCGTCAAAACTGGAGAGTCTAACCTACTCACAGCGGGGACACCGCTCGAAGGTATTTGTCGTCTCTGATGTCGTATCGGTATAAATCAACTGACTGTCTGGCAGGTTTACGCGTCGCGCAGGTCAAGGTCATCTTTAAGCTGCCTTCTCATTATCCCCTCAAACCCAATCCTCCCCTGGCCTACATCGAATGGTTCACCCCACTGCGAACCCCGGACTCCACAGACGGCTACTACCATATCTCTCGCTCAACTCGTCAACAACGTCCGTATGCGGAGATCATCACGGCTGACCGCATCGTACGCAACGCGATGCTAATCCCGCAGAAATGGGGCGAGGACAAGGCTTATTTACTTAATTCTCACTCGGATGCTCACGCCTTTTGTATGTACAAGATTGGACTCCATAATTGTTTGCCTGAATAAATTACTTCTGCCTTCGACTATTTTGGAGCAGCATTTTATTTTGTGATGCCCTCCTCAGGGAACACACTCTGAGCTCTAGCAAAAATTGGGGGTCTAACCAGGACAACTGTATATCTACATCTGTTACAGACGCAGGGGGAAAAGTGGAAGCCCCCATAAGTTATAAAAATCATTCGGATATTGTCTTCACTCGGCATTTCCTAAAGTGGAAGGGCGGTATATCAATGAAAACCACATTGTATATGCACTTGGTACAGCGGCTGCCTCAAATGAACAGGTTCTCTTTATCTACACTGCCCATCACAAAGGCCCGTAGCTTTCGATGCCTGGTCCGGAGGCGCGCCGTGGCCCTTGCAAGAGCCTGTATCTTTTTGACGATATTTTTCGCCTCTTCACGCGCTCGTCGACGCTTTCTCTCCAGATATGCGGCCTGGAGCACAACGATCAGGGGAGAAGTGTGGATGTTAAGAGCAGCGACGTACTGTAGTGACGCGTCGCACAAGTTTTAAGGGACGCAAGATTGTGGGGGTCACCGTCAAGCTTTCTGGTCTTCGTTTCTATGTGAATCACATGAGAATAGTGAAAGGAACCAGAAGCAGCCTATCTCACAACTGGCGAGGCGCGCCTGACCAGGCGTGGGCGGGGGCAGACGTCCGAAGACGGCTTCGGGGCCACATCGAAGGCGTGAATTGCATTCGCACAACTTGATGTGGCTGGTATCTATTTTGGCGGGAGGTTGGTTCCGAGCAGATATATAGCTGACGGACTGGACGCACCGTTAACCAATCCTCGCCGTCTTCAAATGGCTGAGAGCTCTCGACGACGTAATCCCAATCGGTGGTAACACCACCCAGCCAGAAATATTCTTCGTCTTGCTCCCCAGGTTGAGAGGCTGGCAGCGAGCCCAGTTCCAGGCCTTCGACAATGCCCACAAAGGGCGAAGGCGAGCGGCGAGCGTAGGCTGCGAAGTTCATTGTATTGTGGCTCTGAGGTGAGAAGGTGGTCGAAAGCCTCTCCAAGGGATTTGCATTTGACGTTGATTTGACGGGTCGGCATTGCCAGAAAGAGTGCGGGTGCTAGATAGAGACAAGTAGAGGGTGGAAAGCCGCACAGAGCGAGGTCTCTGAGGCAGACGATGGGCATCTATGTGGCTCTATACAGAGACGTCGGCTCTATCGGGCTCTAACCAGACACCGCCACCTCTAACACGTGGGCCGGCCTCTAACCACCCAAAACCAATTTGCAGATGATGTAATTGATAGAATATTTTGCGAATTCACAACATCCAGCATGTAGAACTGCGCCGACGCAAAGACCTGCTCCTTTTCTTGATGTGAATCGCAAAGAAAATAACATCATGCACCCCAGCAAAGAGTTTATGAGATATCCGACTCGGCTAATTTCGTTCCTCCGAGTCAACGAGAGAGATTTTGAGATTGGTATCAGACGGACGGCGAGTCTGCGAATGTTTAGAGTGGTCCGTTGCACTCAATTTATTGCACTTGTCGTTCTAATTCAATCTTTCCTGGCGAAAGAGAGTAAGCATGACTGACTCCAAATACAGAATGTCCGTGAATCAGTGAGATGTGCATGCACGGAGAAGACAGCATAGAACGAAGAAAAAGGTGTGCCAGATAAACTCTTGAGGGTCAGCGGCATCCATTCTCCCGACATGAATGGATATCATGGCACGGACTTTGCATGGACTAAGTTTGAGAAAGAAGACGCAACAGAGAGATCATTCTGGTCTATGGACGCCTTTTATTGCGGTTGCCCCCCAGTGAGCTCCATCGGTGCAAACAATTCGAGCCAGTCGTCGAGCCGCTCAGCAATAAACTTGTCGAGCTCCCAGGATGTGCCGCGGTCAAGCGCGTCAAGATCGCCGTCCCAGACGTACATGTCCGCGTCCACAGTTTGAGCAACATCGTCTCCCTCACCCTGGACGCAGACGTCAACGCACGTGGGTTTGTACACCTCTCCCTCGAAGTCGTCGAGTTTCTGGCGCTGCAAGCGCGTCTCGAGGCGGAGAAGCAAGCCATCGACAAGCTCGGTCGGGGAACCGGGGACAACAGCGGGGTAGTCGCTATGGTGGATCGAGAAACGGGCGTAGCCTTTGACCGTCGCGGGCTGTGCTAGGGGCTGGACTGTTGCTGTCTTGCTCGAGTCGCCAGTTAGAGCCCATGCTAATAGAGGCATGGCGCGGAGGGTGCCGTAGATAAACAAGGGGCGGGGCTGTATGAAAGTTTGAGAGGAGGAGCATGACTCGGAATGAAAGAATACTTTTCCAGCGTCGGTCATCGTGTAAGATCTTGCCGAGAAACTTGAAGGTGATTGTAGAGGGATACGATTTGGGAGAGTCTGGACTGGCTTCGATTCTTCTCCGAGTCGGTTCGCACTGGACAAGCTGGAGAGGTTTCCGGCTGAGCCTCGAAGTGACCTTACTCCCGAGCCCGAAGCAAGCTTGAAACTTGAACGTGGTCAACGACGAAGCGCAAAAAGAGAGGGGTTGGAAGCCGCTGCCAAACATCATGCATCATGATGCACTTGTCGTTGGTAAACACTATTTGAAAAGCAGGCCAAGTACTACTCATTATTCCGAAATCTTCCATCCTGGCCATCGAGTCACAATGGAATGGAAGGAACTCAAAATAACACTCACCAAAATGAAACCCCTAACCGCCCGATGAATCCAACCACCTCAATCTCTAACTACATAGTACTGGCCATGGAAAACGTCCGAAGGGAGGGAAACACCCGACGATACGAGTTTTCTGGCACAGACCTCGCGGACCTGATGTCCAGTTCCTCGAGGTTGCAACCAGATTTTGCCACGAATGCTGTCATCGTGTCGATAGGATTCGGCGCGAGGAAATGCTCCGGGACCCTAAGACTGTGCAGTGCAGGGGCAATGAAGGTGGGGAGAAAGTCGATTACGATGCGGCCACACGCATCGACGAAGACCAGTGTCCCCAAGCACGGAAGCGGGATATCCTGCGGTTCAGCGTTGCTGAAGACGACATGGTAGATGTGCAGCTCGCAATAGATCAGATTGGGTGTCTGAAGCAAGATCCGAGTGCATTCGTATGGTTGGATCGTGATCAAGGTGAGGGAGGTCAATTGAACCCATGGCAAGATGCCATCCAAAGCAAGATGTCCACTGAGAGTGACAGACCGAAGCAATGGCACATCGTGTAGCAAGAAGCTTGCATCGGGAGCGGAGTCAACCACCAGCTTCAGACGTCGCAAAAGAGGCATTGGACCGCCAAAGAGGCCAAGGTCTACTTTTTCACGGCCGAGTTCCAGCGACTCCCACCGTGCGCGGTGAGAAATAAAGGCTTGGACGAGTGTATCATCCGCCCATTCGTGCTTCCCAAGCCTGAGGTAAAGTGGATAGGGACGGGACCGCTCCAGCCAGAGTCGGAGCATAGGAGGCTCGGAATCTTCAGGACCATGATGGGCAAGATCATCGTCGTAGGATGAGATGAAGCTCCAAAGGGCGGGAAGGCTTAGAGATATATCTCGCCATTGCCAGCAAATATAGGTTAGAACTGTGGGCGAGTGAACGCCGGTGAATGGCGGGAAGACCGGGTAGGGTGGCAGGAATCGAATGAAAATTGCAGACGTGATTTCGTTGGGTAACGTCAGGACAGGATATTTGAAGGAATTAAGCCGTTCCTGCACGTGTGCTTCCTCCATTCGCAAGTCATCCGACAGGGCGCGTCCAAGCTGTAGGATCTGATCCTGAAGCTCTGCGGCGCGAACGCGATCTTTCGCAAGGACGGAAAGCATTACACTTCCGTGGCAGCTGGAGTAATTGCAAGTCGTCAAAAAAGATCAGCCAGCTAGTAAAAAGAGGGAAACAGACCGGATTCTGGAATTCAGCCGCTACAAGACAACGCTCGCTCTTTGCTCGCCCTTTTGAGCGGTGGGGAGGAATAGTCTATCCGATACTGTCTGGTCTGACACGGCACGACAAGAAGGGTGGAGGAGTCTCCGAGGCAACGCAGAGGATCTGGGCAAGGGAAGGGCTTTGGACAAGGGAGTCGCAAAAGTCGCATGTTGATTGAATCGGAAGCTGGAGCCAAATGTGAGCCAAACAGAAGCCCACTGGAAGACACAGCCCCTTCAGCCTTGCTTCAGCCTCCTTCCTCCTCCAGCTTCGGGTCAGTTTCTTCGCATGCCTGGCGAATGAACCGACTTCTCGGACAGTGCCTCCTCTAGAACCTCTCACCGTAACCAATCAGTGGCCTTATTCCCCGAATTTAACGCCGGCATGACCGCTCAGAACTCTCGACGCCTGGCACGGATAGGAACCGAGGTCTCTATCGCGCAAGTTTTCGGTGTCGAATGGGTCTTTGACTTAGCTTCCTCCGCCCACAATGCCGCGCGCGAGGCTTGGAAATCTTGTGTGCGCTCTTGGTCCGCGGATCTCAAAAGATGCGTCGTCTGCGATGAGGAACTTTGGGTGGGCGATCTTGTAGCATGTTCCAACGGTACGTGCATACAGCAACTTTTCTTTTTAACGGATATTGATTTAAATCATCGGAGTAGACGAAGATCGACATTGGTTCTGCCTGCAATGCTTCGAAAGCACAACGACGGCCATGATTACTGGAGACGTTGCATTCTCCTACGATCCACGAACCATGCTTCCGCGTTGCTGCTACTGTATTGCACCGTCTTCTTCAACCCTCGACACCCAATGCCTCTCCCCGCAACTGCGGCGTTCCTGGGACAAGGCAATCGTCGCCCGACAGCTCCAGGCACTGGGTCTCCCTCTCATCACATGCGCGCATTGCAGCTATGTCGTCGTCGACGAGCGTGAAGAACCTGCACCGCCCATAGTCCCCGAAACCGGCAGCCTCCGGCGCCGACTCGTACAAACCCTTAGCTCGTACCTCGGTTCTGCTCCGGTAACCAAGCCCGAGCGCTTCCACTGCCCGGAATGCGACTTCGTGACTTGTCTCCCGCCACTCGGCTGCGGAGTTCCATTCCGACCTGGGCTGGCAGACGAACATAAGTGCAGGACGGACAATCTGAGGCTCGAGATTGAACGTGCTGTGGTGGGTTTATGTTATTTCTGTCAAATAGCTACACCCCGCCAACTGATCCGTAGGACAAATCCTTGATATACACCTGCCCCTCCTGCGGCGCCGCCCTCGTCAAGGACGGCGGATGCAACCACTGCACATGTGTCTGCCGCGCTGAATACTGCCACATCTGTCATGCGAGCCTCGGGCGCGACGACTCCTCCGTGTGGCGGACGCATTTCTGCGGGCACTTTATCGAGGGGGGCGGGGGGCGGTGTACGCAGCTGGGGTGTCGGAGGTGTCCGCTGTATTCGGATAGGGACGACGAGTGGATACGGAGGAGGGTGGAGGGGGAGGTGACGAGGAGGTGGAGGAGGCAGCGGGTTTGGAGTGGGATTAAAGGGTTTGTTGGATGGGGGTGAGATTCTTGTATGTAGTAGTAAGCACTGAATACACGAAATTAGTATTCCGTTTTTGTTTTGATGGGCGTGCTGTGAACAACACACGCCACTATCCATCCATGAGATTTCCGTGTACCGTGCACGCACCTCAACATAAAACAGTGTTAAAATGACGGTAAATTCGGTGAGGCCCGTTCAACCTTGAACCTGGATGTTTTCTCTTTCTTTGATGATTGTCCGGAGAGGTTCAAAAGAGCCGTATCTATATGCAGGATGTTTTGTGTCTCAGTCGCAGATGCAAATATCTTTCCAGATTTTGAGGGAATTTAGGATTTACATTTACATGACTTTTCTCATCTACCAACCGTACTTCCAACGAGCGAAGTTCACTTCCTTTGTAACGCTACCGAGATCGGATCCGTAGAACGTGGACGATAGGGCTCGCACCCGGGGATCCGCAGAGTGAAATGTAAAATCCCGTACTATCAAATTCGGCAGGCGGTCTACTGGCGTTGGACGCCAAAAATCACACGACGTCGGGCCCATTCTTTTAAGATGGGCGTTGGAGTCGCCAAAGTACACGTCGTCTCAACTAAAATTGGGGCGATCTCGGATGGGAACACATCGAGCAAAGTGAGGCATGTCAGTTGCGCCCACGGTAACATGACCTGCACGGCAATGTCGCTGAGGGTGGCGGCGCGCAGCAGAGGCACCCCGTGAACCAGAATGGGGGCCCGTGGTCTTCCATCGTCAGGAATCGTTCTCACCTCCAGGTGTCGCAAGTAAGGCATCGCGCCGTCAAGCATTCGAAGATTCTTTTCCCTAAGATGGATGTTCATATACTGCCAGCGCACCCGGTGAGGACTCACTGCTTCGACCAGTTCATGGCTCGCCCAATCTTCATCCGTCCCGAGTTTGACGGAAAGCGGGTGATAATGGGCCGGCGAGTTGCGGGAAGTCAGGGAGGAGTGGCACGAAGATCTCGGACACGAGTTCGTTCAACTTCGTTGGGCAAAGTCAAGATCGGGTACTTGTACGAATCAAGGCGATGCCTGAGCGCTTGCGACTGCGCGCTTCGCAACTGGGAGATAGAGCGTTCGAGCTGCTGGATTTCCTTCTCAAGCTCTGCAACGCGGGCGCGATCTACCTCGAGGTCGGCAAGCATCGTGTTGGTCATAAGTATGTACCAGCTGTGTACAAAATGAGGGAAGGAATCCGGACGAGAATTTGAAGTTGGCGCAAAAGTGACGTCGCAGAATCGGCGCAAAATCTAAATTCCTTGTGAAGAGGAGGAGTCTCGGGGCGGGAGGCCCAGCGAGACTAACCGCGGATTTCTGACGATAACTGTACATCCCTCCCACTGGGGGCCCAAATCATCCCCATCCCCATCGCGCATTCGCAATCGGGGAGATGCGAATTGGGCAAGCAGTACGAAGGAAAGGCGCTTGTGCTGCTGCGATTCCGGCGACGAAGGGAGCAAGGGAGAAGGTAGGGAGAAGGTAGGGAGAAAGACAGGTGCTTACCCCACAGCGATATCCACCACAGGAGTCGTGTAAAGCGACATTCGGTGTTGGGTAAGAGGAAGGAAGCGAGACGACGAGGGCGCGGACATGGTGTGGCTTTTCTACCAAACACAAGGCGGATTTCAATCGCCATTGCGAGACGCATGATTCACCGACCATTAATGTCAGCGCCACACCACAAAAGAGTTGTACGGTGTCCGAGAACAGCCTCCACCAGATGCAGGGGTCTTCATCCCTAGTCCTTCTGTTTTTCTGTACGGACCATTTATTAAATCCCCTCGACTTCCGCTGGAGGAAGCAGAAGACATACCATGCATTGCCCGGCCCATCCACGTATTACCGCAGCTTCAGCGCCGAGTATGGGGCACACCAATCACCACGGTCCCGCCGCCCGTTACCTTCGCGCTTGGTAAACCAGCCAAGATCGGGCCAGGTTCGCTGCCTGAGTCCACATTGCGCGACGGGCCGCGGCTATATCTCGTTTATAGCGCAGTGCTTGTGTATGAGCTGCGACGGGGAGGGCTCGTAAATTTTGGGCGATGATGTAGTGGGAGAGTGGAGGCGCGGGCACGTGATCTTCAAAAGACGCGCAAACACGGTGTCGCAACTGTTGAACCGAAGCAGAAAAAGACTTTATTACGCGTCGAGCTTTGCTGTTTCTGAAAGCATTGAAAGTGTGCTTATTTAAACACACATTGTCTTATGAATTCCGGCATTGTGTACGATGCTCAGAAGCGGAGGATCAAGAACAAAAAGAAGTTGAGTTGAGAATAAATACATGGAGGACATATTCTAAGCGTATGAGTGTCTAAGAGATACAGGACTGAGATAGGGATACAGGGAAATTTTACCTAGTTGATACAGTGGTAGTCTGCGATTCAAATCACTTCTTCCCAACGAGCCGCGCGCCCTTGAGATGCTTCCTCAATGTTACGTCGCTCTGGAACCACTTGAGGCACGACGGGCACATCAGCTTCAGTTTGGCGTGGGACAACACATGCTTCCTAAAGCTGTCCCCGCGTAACTGTCCGCTACATGTACCCCATCGGCAGAGCGTTGGCACCTCGCCGCCCTGGACCCCATGCACTGTTTTGAGGTGCCCGAAGAACCCTTTGAGATCCACGGGATCAGTGCACCCCGCCCAGTCGCATCGCGCCGTCGGGTTCTGCGCGTACTGCGTCGCTCTGGCGTTGGCGATGATCTGCTCAACATGCTCGTCGGAGAGCGTGGCGACAGCAGCGCAGTGCCCGCGTCTCTTTTTGCTGGGTGAATGAAAAATGAATAATGGGCTCGACGGAGTGCGGGTAGGACTTACACAGGTACGCCGGTGGCAGCGGGCTTACGACCGGTGGTGGCACGGCTGCGACTACGCGTCTTACGCACGGGTCCACTTGAAGGCGCGACTGATGTCCCAGCGGCAGGGGTCGGTGGCAAAGACAAATGGTACACGCTCGGGGTCGTGGCGGCCGACACCGGATAGCCGGGGTAAAAGACATTTGTGTTTTGGATGCGGGATGGTCCAGCGACGGGATATTGGGCTCCATGCCAATAATTCGGGACAGCGGGAACTGGTTGGGACGCAAAGTATGAAGTGGAAAGGGCGGCGTGTACTAGGCCGTACGGCGTGTTCGCGGAGTGCGGCGCGGGGGTCCCAACTGTGTTGTGGGGAGCCTGTTCCGTGGGCAGTGCTGCAACAACTTGTTGCGGGGTCGAAACGGGCAGCCAAGTAAGGTCAACCGTATCCGGCCCCGTGGGTGGCACGCCGGATGCGGAGTGGGAAGTGGACGCCGGTGCGACATTGCTACAAGACAGACGATTAGCGACTGAAATGGGAGGATAACTATCAAGACCACGTACTCGTCGACACCCTCATCGTAGTTTTCTGGCTCGTATGTGGCCGCCTCCACAGCTATCGTATCTGCCGCGGGATCATGGGCGGACGGAAGCTCGAGCGGAGGAACGCCTAATGAAGCCAGGAAGCTAAGATCAAGGACGTCGCGTGAAAAAAATATAAAACGAGAGCATGTATGAGTGAGGCACGTACTTGTCATAGCAAAGTGGCGCTGCTACAAGGTGAAGTAGAAGATCGGAATTGGCGCGCTCAAGAGGGTCGAGCGACGCGTCTAAGGACCCATCCACAGAATCCAGGCTGCACAGGGGACTTGTCATTACACACACATCGCTTGAACTGGGAAGGCGTACCCAGGGTGCGTGGCAAAGAACGCCTGGGTCCTAGGGGAAGACGCGTCAGTGGAGGGTCTGCGGTGTAGGCGTGGACACGTACTCGGCGTCCCAGGTCGGCAACTCTATGCCATCGTAGACCGTGGTGGCAGTCCCGTGCAACTCAGTACCACTGTCTGCTGTCGGCCTGGAAGAGGAGAATAGGACTCAGTGACGAGGAGGAAGAATTTAATGTGAGCGACGTACCACGCAGTGCCACTCTCGTTCTCTGAACCATCCCCTACATTCGGCTGCAAGCTAGTAGCATTTGGGTGAGAGGTGAGGGGCGGTACAGTAGAGTGTGCGGCAAGGGATTCAGATTGAGTGTGCGGCATGGTGAAGATGGTAGGAAACAGAGAGAAGGATCTGGTGTCACGCTTGGTTCTTGTCTCGTTAAATAGTCGCAAACTTTGGGCGGAATGATCGCGATGAAAGCGTGACGTGCAGGCGCCGGTGCCACAGACTGAGACTACGGTGGCCGCGAGGTTCAGGTCGAGCGCGCAGGACTTTGGCGAAGGTCAGATGGAACAAAAGCATTCGTACAAACTAAATGCCACATTTTGCTTGCGCTTTCATCCAGACTTGCATGGTCTACCGTGTCGGTGCAGCACTCGTATCCTCGTAGCCAGGTGTATAGTCCACTTGCGAGAGCTCATAATTGCACATGGCAGACATTCCCACCTATCCTGTCAGAGAGCTGAGGATTTCCTGCAACGGAGTACGGAACCGGCTCACTTCGTCTCTCCTCGTCCGCCCGATCTGAACCCGATTCAAAAGGTGTCGAAGATAAGACAGACGCGATCAATCGACGCAACGCCAAAACTAACCGGATACCTCGCTACTCATTCTAGGACGTCCGACTCCCGAGTAAAATTTGTGAGGCAAAGATACACCAGATGAGATCTTCCACAGAGAGAAGAAGAGAGTGACTTTGAGGATGGACCTTTACGAATAATGGTTTCCTTCTCGAGGGTTCTGCGGACCGAAAGGCATTCGAACCAAGAAACCAGCGAAATATTTGGCTCCAAGTATTGAGCTTGTGGTGTCCGCAGAGAGAAGGGGCCTTCATCAGGTCAAGAATCGATCCTGTTTAGAGACTGGCTGAGACATTGCTGAGACAAGCACAAGTCGCCATCCAACCTCCATCCAACTCATTTGCGAGCGAAATGTTGCGATTTTCTTAAGAACAATTACTCTGTAGTCGCGTCAATCGATGTGGACACTGAATAGACAGGTTTCAGCTCACAGGTCGCCACTTGAACTTGGATGTCGCGGAGGTAAAAAGGCGAGCTGCATCACATCGTGATGATCAGTCACAGTGACTCCACGTTTTGTCGCGGTGTGGAGGCTTATTTGTGTAACTCCCCTGCTCACGTGGGCGCGTTTATTTATTCTGCTCATGTCGCGCCGCCTCTATTCTGGCAGTAAACAGAAGGGCTAGTATAGCATCACCGGGGCAAGACAATCGAAATAGCGTCCGCACGGCGCTTTCTTCAATTGTGTACCACTTGGCCGGATTTTCCGTACACGCCCTTGACACGCCCTTCACAATTACGTATGGTGCCCAGTGCCGACTGACAGAATAATTGGGACAATGGCGCTCTCATGCACGACGTAGGTACATGCTAGAAGAGTTTGGTGCGCCGTTGATTTCCGCCGCGGACCCGCTGGGGAGTATCCCGTGGGACAACCAGACGGTGATAAGGTATGCATGGCATAGTTGGATTTTTGGAGGACTCTTTTATAAGTATCCCGCGAAGAATCACGAGTTCGGCTTCATGTTTCCCGGTTTCAACCAATGCTGCCCGAAGCGGAGTTGATTCGCGACCGGGTGGCTAGAGTCTCAGCTCCCTCCCGCAGTAGCACTCAAAACTTGTGTACGATGGTCTTCGCACGGCTTGACCTTCGCAGTCCAGTGGACCCGCCGACTCGCCGGATAGGAAGAAGTTGTTGTTAGCGTTCAGGCGTTCAATTGGACTTGGCCATTTGTGAGACGCTCTGGTGTAGCTGCGTTGCCGTTGAGTTCCGAAGCAGAAAGACCCGGGGAAGCGCCGTATCGATTGTAAACAGAGCAAGACAGTGCGGACGAGTTTCGAGTGAGGAGTGCACATTGGAGGCAAATAGATCATAGGATCATCGGATCCAAAAGATAATATCAATTCTGAGACCCAAAAGCTAATGTCAACACGAGGGAGCACCACGGTGCCACACGATGCGCGGCCGAAGCAGCTGAAGGATTGGTGAGAAAAAACAGATACGCAATGACATATAAGTGCTCAAGATAAGTAGTGTCATAGCGTGAGTTGGAATGAATGAAGCGAGTGAACTAGGAGTCTGTGGAACCTGAATCCGTACAATCCTCCTGGTGGACCGCTTAAGTAGACGTCGAGCTGGCAATGAACGAGATTTGGTGTCTGCGCAAAAATTGATACACACTCGGAGGGGAATACGCTGGTCAGACTGAGAGACGTGAACTGTGTCCATGGCAGTGTGGTCCGCAGGGCAAGCTCATTGAACACGACAGTGCGCAGCAGAGGCATCTGATGAACGCCAATGAGATCAAACATCAAACACGCCTTCTTGGACACTCATCGTTGTCAACTCCGAGTGCCGCACAAGAGGCAAGACAAGAGGCATCGCGGCATCGAAGATTGGGAGATTCTCCTCGTCAAGATCGATATCCAGGTACGCCCAGCGTGCGCGGTGAGGAAGCATTGCTTCCGCGAGTTTACCATTTCCCCATCTTGTTGCTTGTCCCTCAATTTTGAGGTAAAGCGGGCGGTAAAGGGACCGCTCAAGCCAGAGTTTCAATGTAAGAAGTTCCCACTCTTTGCGGCTCTATAGGGCAACGATATGGCACTCCAGAGCCCGGGTGTGCCCAGAGCGATGTCGCGCCATTGCTGAGATGTATGTCAGAATACTCGGCGAAAGGGCGCCTGTAAGTGGCGGGAATTCGGGGTGGGGTGGTAGGAAGCGAATCAAGATCCCCGATGTATTCTCGTTCGGCAGCGTCAAGACTGGGTATTTGTAGGAATCGAAGCGCTCCTGCACTTGCGATTGCTCGAGCCGCAATTGGGCGAGGGTGTGTTCGAGGTGCAGGATTTGCGTCTCAATTTCGGCCACGCGCGCGCGATCTAGTTCCAGCGTCGTGTGAAAAGCCTCGGAGATCTCCGAACCTGCGTAGTTGTGAGAGGACGCCGGAAATGAGTCGACCGCACACGTACTGTTGCGACCAAGAGCAGCGAGCTCCGTAGAACACATGCAAAAATTGGTGGTGGCGGTGGCAAAGTTTACACCGCCCTGATCCGGGGAGTGAAACAAGTGCAAGCAACCCATCGTGTCCCGATATGGGAATTTGCATCGAATAGATTCCCAATCTACGTACGGCTTCAAGAATCAAGCGACATGAACATCGACTGGAACTTCGAAGCTCCGTCCGTCGCAGACTGATTTCCTCCGCCTTGCGCAGGACCACCCCGGTCATTACGCTACTAAACGAACGTCACCGTTCAGCAGGACTAGTACTAGTTATTTCAACTTATCGGGAGTGGTTTCTGGCGCGTCTAAGCAGTATAGGCAGTACGAGCTCCCGAGTATCGCACGCATCTACATATATTCGACTCCGGAACCCAGATGCGGACGTACCTCGGTGGGCGGAGAGGGAGAAATGAAGTTCGAGGTCGAAGGGTGTTGGGATTGAGTCTTGACATGCTTTGAGTTACTAAGACGGATAATACGAGTCCTACCTTGAAGGCTGCAAAGACTTTCAAGTATGTAAAGAAAGATTTAGAGATGTTGGTGTTGGATCGATGCGTATATAGATGAACGCCGACGAGCTTCAGGCGAGGAGTATCCACAGGAGGCAAAGCCGATAAGTGGAGCTCTCAGCTATCCTCGGGTCCAAGAGACGATACGAATGAAGTCGGAGAACACCGAATTCAATGCGAAACCGACCGGGGCGATTTGCTCATCTAGAGGACAGGGACGGTGATCTCGCAGAGGAGCAGGCTATGATTTCCGGGGCTCTCTGCGGTGCTGCGAGAGTATTTGGAAGGAGATGCGTCTGGCGGGCGTTCGGTGCATTTCCCGGTTATTTCCTTCGAGTTTCCTTCCTTGGGGCCTTCCGGAGAGGTAATATATTTTGAAGGTCTCGGCTCGACGTTGCCACCAGTGACACCAGTCCAGGAGATATGTCTAGCGCAGGCGAAGATCGGATCTGGGAGTGTTTGAGGACAGAGAGAGATTGAGGGAGGTTGTGGGTGTCGTCGAAGCTCTGATATATGCGACCCAGCTGTTCGCAGAAGGCGACTCGGAGGAAAGAGGCGTGATTCCTCCTTCGCAATCCCAGATGAGTGAGCCCTATTTCTGATCTTTTGTGGATTTCGTGGCACGAGGTATGACTGTAGCTTGGGAGGAAGCTTTAGTCAAGGTTGGGATGGCTGGGAAGTGGGGGATCTTGACGGCGAACGTGGAGCAATGGAGTCAACCGGAGCAGCATATTCAAAAATTAAAGCTGAACTTCCGCAACTTAGGAAATCGAATTGACAACCCGTCAGGTGTCGCCAAATGTCCAAAAGGCCTGGATGGCGAAAGCGAGGCGAAAGTCAAGAGCAAGAGCGGCGAAGCCCCAGCCAAACACGGCAAACAGCCGAATCCGGCCTTCCTCGGAATCCTCCTCCTCCACATCACTGCCCAGAAGGTCAACACGATAGACGCGATCCAACCCAGCGTCCTCCGCTCCGCTCCGCAATGCCCGCCCGGCCCGCAAAGCTCTCGTGCGATCTCCCGGCCCATCCCGACGAACACGACGAGCTAACGAGCAGACGACGTACTTGAATTGAGGCGAACGACAGACTGGGCTTCATCATTCATGGCCGGCAGCTCCAGCCCCGGCACAGTGCCCGGCAGCTACGTGCGCGTTGCTCCCCGTACACCAACACCAAAGACCTCTCGAATCGCGTGCTCGTGGACGACTGTATGGCGACCCTGTTTCCCGATCCTGCGGTGGCACCGACGTTGCAGGTGCGTTTCCGTCTCTCATCTTTTCCCGTGCCTACGCTAACGAAAATTTCAGTCCACCGCGACTGCAGCTTGTGCAGCTCCGTCGTCCCGCGCGGCATAGATGCGCGTCGGGCGTCGCGGTGCTGGATATCGTTGAGGGTGCGTAGCCCATACTACCCCCATAACCATAATCCCTGCCCGTCCGTCTCCCACCATCCCCTTCATTCTTGCTATCAGCCATGCACCGTTATCCATCTCCGTCTCATCCCGGATGCCCGTCTCCACTCCACTCCATCCTTCGTCCTTCGTCCTTCGTCCCCCCCGCCTCTTACCAGCCTCCTCCCTTCCCTCATCTTCCCATCCTCCCTTTCCCCTCCTCCCCTTTCCTTCCTCTCCCCATCCTTTCCTCACCTACTCCCTTATCACCACGCTCCCTCTCCCCCCATCCCCTTATCATCGACTAAACTAATACGTTGCCACACAGGCTTCGCAACCGACGCCCTCCCACACATGCACGCGCTGTCCGACCCCGGAACGCAGGGTTTCCCCGCGCTTTTTACACACACGCCCACGTGTGCGTGCCTCGCGCGCGCGCTTTCGTTCTCGATCTCGAGACGTCGCTGCAGGGGGGTGTGCGCAGGTGCTCTACGGGGTTTCCAGGAGAGAAGAAGAACCTCCCCGTCGCGTTCTCGCGAGGAGGGACGCGGAGAGTGCGAGCGCGCTCTTGTTCTCGAGCTGCGGCCGAGGAGGCTCAAGCGGGGTTTGAGCAGGAGAGCCCGTTCTCCCTCGTGCATTTCTCGCGCGGGTGCGGTGCCCGCGAGCGCGTTTTCTCTCAAGCTGCGGCTGAGGAGGCTCGAGCGGGGTTCGCGTCGCGCGGGGGTCGGGGGTTTGCGTCGCGCGGGGGTCGAGGAGAGAGGCGCTGTTCTCCCGGGGATTCTCGCGAGGACGAGGCGGGACGGGAGTGATGTGGGTCGGAGGACAGGGTCGAGCGAGCGGGCTCGGTGTCTGCGATGCGCGCGTTCTTGCGCGGGGGTCGAGGAGAAGCGATTTTCCTCGTCAAGTTCTCGCGAGCATGGAGGAGTGCGGTGCGGTGCTTGCGGGGCGGGTGGCTCGAGCGCGTCGTGAGACGGGAGAAGATCTAGACGCTCCGGAACGTAGGTCGAGGAGCCTGCGCTTTCCTCTGATCTCTTCTCTCTCTCTCTCGGTCGGGAATGGGGGACGGGGATGGGGGTGCGCCGCTGCAGAGGAGGAGGCGACGGTACCGAGAGGCGCAGAGGAGCAGGAGGCGACGGTACCGAGCAGCGGAGGAGGAGGCGTCGGCGATTCGCAAGAGCTGTGCGCGCTGCTGGCGACTGGGTCGGGGTGCGTAACGTGCGTTGGGATGCGTCGTGGTGCGCTTGGGGTGTGGGTGCGGGTGCGTCGCGGTACCGCTGATGCGTGCGTGAGGGCTGGGGCTGGTGGCGCCGGGAGGAGTGCGTGAGCGCTGGGTACTCATGTCGCCGCGCCTGGGTCTCGGAGATGTGGGCGTCGAGGGATTCATGGGTGGTGAGGCGGGGGCGCTGCGTCGAGGAGGACCGTTTCTTCTGGCGCTTTTCTCTATCCCGGTTTTCGTCCAGGGGGATGCGAATGCGAATGGGGATGGGGATGAGGATGTGGATGGGGATGGGGACGGCGGCGGTGGCGAGAGGTAGCGAAGGCAGCGCGGGACCGGCGGGCATTCGTCATGCGGCGGACTCTTGGGTGACGCGACGCGCGACGGCCGACGCCAATGCATGATGGATGCGCGTGGGTCTTGGTGATTCGGGCGTCGACGGAGATGGTCCGGCGAGTTGAGCGCGGGCGGGGAGTGGAGCGAAAGGGGGAGTGCGCGATGAATGCGAGGGAAGAGTGCGGGGCGCGAATGTGGAGCGTGCCGTGGATGGGGAGCGCGCAGTCGCGTCCCCGCTCTTAGGGGTGCGCAAGTCGGGCGCCGGCGGGATTGGGATTGGGCTCAAGTGTAGTGGGACTCGTGCGGAGACGAGTGCCTTCCCTGGATCGGCGTGTGTCGGCGGGCATCTCGTATGATCATTTTGGGGAGTGGATGCGCATGGATGCGTGCTACGTACCTGGGGCGTCACCCGCGTTACGGGGATGGGGAGGTCTCCAACTCGCATGATCCTCTTCGAGCGGCGCTGCCCGCGGCGAGGCACCGCGTTTGTGCCCGGAGAGTGGGATTGGTGAGACAAGTGGCCGGATGATACGCTTCGTGTGTCAGTGAATGGGCGGACGAGATTTTGCTCTGGAAGTGGATACGTGCGAGGCCGAGTTCTACGCGGGTTCCTGGCCGCTGACCGTCCGGATAATCACCTCGCTCTCCATCAGTGTATTGTTATTTCATTATATTACGTAGATCATTATACACAGTTTCGCAGATTCCATTTCGAGGATCCCAGTTCTATCAGGCTATGGACGACGAACGCAAAACGAACACATTGGGAAGCCGATGACCCCTCCTGGGTGCCTCCAGACATTCCTGAACAAAATCGTAACCGGATACCGCATCGAAGTCGACAATATTGGAACAACCTGATGGGGAGAGAACACTGAAAAGTCGATCCAACCCGGTCGAGTCAGAAATCGCACCACGTCTGAGGTGCCGTGGCCCGTTCTTTTGATAACGGAATCGTCCAGATACTGCGACAGTATTGAGTTTGGCTGGAGAGGAAGGGACCGGACGGGATTACACCCACCACCACTCAGTGCAATTCATCCACCAAGAAGCGTCATGGAAAACTTCCGAAGCGAAGGGAATACATGGCGGTAGGAAGCCTCTGGTATCCATTCCGCGTCGGTGATGTGCAGTTCCTCGAGTCTGCTGCCGGATCTCGAGCCAAAGGCGAAACGCGTCTCCGCATCACGAAGAATGCACTCCGAAACGCTGAGACTACGGAGTGAGGGGACGATGAAGATCAAGATAAAGGTTCTGGTCGTCCCACGAAAATCCTCGATAACGAGGGAATCGAGGCAGTGGAGTGTGATATCCCGCCGAAATTCGAGGTCGTTGGAGTCGCCAAAGTTCATGTCGAGCTCGCAGTGAACCAGGTTCATTGTCTGAAGTAAAATTGGGCCGAAATCGGATGGGCACACTGAGAGCAGGGTGAGCGATGTCAGTTGCGTCCATGGTAATATGATGTCAAATCGATTGAGGGTCGCGATGCGCAACAGAGGCACCCCGTGAACTGTGATGGGCCCCAGTAGTGGACTTAAGTCTGTTGTCAAATCCAGATGTCGCAAAAACGGCATCGCGCCGTCAAGCATCGGAAGATGTTTTCCTTCCAGCCTGATTTCCAGATATCGCCAGCGTGCCCGGTGAGGAATAATTGCTTCGATCAGTTCGTTGCTTGCCCGAAGATCAATTGTGCCGAGGGCTATGGAAAGCGGACAGTGACGGGACCGCTGGAGCCATAGTTTGAACATACGGAGTTCCCGTCCATCCGGATCATTACCACGGGAAGAGATGGCGCTCCAAAGCTCCGGGGTGCCTATGGCAATGTCTCGCCATCGTCGGCAAATTTGCGTCAGAGGGGTGGGTGATAAGGGTCCGGCAAGATGTGGGAAATCGGGATAGGCCGGCAGAACCCGCACGAGGATCTCGGATACGATTTCGCTGGGCAACGTCACCACTGGGTACTTATACGAATCAAGGCGCTGCTGCACTTGTAATTGCGCGCTTCGCAAATGGGAGAGGGCGCATTCGAGACGCGTGATTTCGGTTCCGAGCTCTGCAACGAGCGCACGATCTGCTGCGAGTGCGGCGAGCATTGCGGTGCTATGGTGGGTAACGGCGTCGGCCGCGGATGTCTGTACGGAACGCTGCCAGCGGGTTCGACTTGTCAGGACGAAAGGGCGGTAGAGTCACGCACAAAGCTTGAAGCAAAGGGATCCGAGTGTGCTTGACCGATGCAGGATAAGACTCAGGATAATAAATTAGCTTGACGGGGTCCCGTTTCGGAACGTGCCAAGGTGTAGCGAACAGTACATCAGCCTCTATAATGTACTGGGCTACGCCGCTAACCGAACACCGTCGACGAGCTGACCTCTTTCGAGGCTGTAGATCTCGGGCACCTAGATAGCAGCCTATAAATTACCGATCAACCTACGTACCGTACCCTCTGGCTCTACCATCGGCTTTTGGTTGAAAACCACGAACATCAGACCTTTCAAAAGACCACATGCAACCCACTTATATCGCATGCTGGCTGAGCAGCGCTTCACGATTGGCCCGGGGCTTTGCGATACTTGGAATTCACCATCAATTCGAGGTATGTAGCTGCGCAAAATGTCATTTATCTTTCGGTGCGCTTCGTGATTCTCGCCATGTCAAGTCGAGGCCTAGTTCAACACATTTCGTTGCCGTGAGGTTTGGCAGTGCGGGACGCTCAACGAGGAATTGCGACTTCGCTGGAACTGGCGCGGAGTAGGCGGAAGAGAATGCATGCGATCCTTGATGCCCGTGTGCACACAAATGAAAAGATTGCAATGATCGCGCAAGAGGCATACCAGATGCTCGACATAATGTAGTGCCAGGATTGGGTGTTGGTGACGTAGGGGACTCAAACCCAGTTCGATAAAGAACGGCGCGCGCATATAGTATTCTCCCCAGAAGTTAGTGTAGACATGCATAGAGTAGTAGGGAGTCTTCAAGTTCTTTGAGGGGGATTCTCGATGTGGGACTGAACACCTCACACCAAGAACACAGTTTTGCGCACCGTTGAGGCTTATAGGTTTAGGAATATTGGGGATCCCAGTCGGGTCCGGTATCAAGCCCTCCACACGGCCGAAAGGAAGATATATGTAGATATAGCAATCAAGAGATGAGTAGCAGACGAAGCAACGGCAGGCACCAAGAAATTATGATATGAAGCATAGAAAGTAGAGCAGATATTCGACACAGAACTGTCTGCGAGAGAGGGCACGTGGGGAAGGAGCGAGCATAGAGTTGGTGCTCAGAGTCATAAAAATATAGAATATGGCAGGAGGGCCAAAGGCTGGCACATATAATCGTGACCAGGTATAGACAAGCTGCATGCTGATGCAGGTGCAGAGCAGAGTAGGCAACTGCGCGAGGGCAGATATAGGGGATCGCGGCGGGTGCCGGGCATATCACGATTTGCCGGAACATCGCGGGTAACCATCCGGTGTGTGGTCCGTGCGCTATTACAAGCGGTTGGGAAGGAAATGCCCTCTTGCCCCACAGCGGGCAGCTGCCAGCCACAGTCTGTCGGTGGTAGGGGCCAAGGGCAGAGGGTACTAGAACAACGAACGAGCAGGGAGCCGAGAAACCTCAGTCAGAGCGTCCAAAGAAGGGCGAAGAGGAGGCGTGCACGGTGCGAGGCAAGTGCGAGGTCGAAGCAAAGGTCGTAGGTGTAGGAAAATCTGTTGCAAAACAAGAGCCGGGACTCATGAAAGTCGCTGAGAAGAATGAGAAGTTGAATGGGAGCCAGTGGGCGCCAGAACAAGAGTCGAGAAAAGTCATGATGATGGTTAGGAGCAGATACTGATTAACACTAGGTCGACAAATCCCGAGAAGGGAGGTGGCAAGGTATCCAACACTGCCACTGATGCAGTCTGTATTCGGCATTCGGCAAACAACAAATCTCACATTTTGTTCTGTGCTGACAGAAATTCGGTAAGACAGATTTATCTATTGAAGGTCCTAGTAAATCGGACCGTGAATTTCAGTGTGCGAAACACCTCGATCGACGTCGACCGGGACATTTTCGGATACTGAATTCATTTTGTAACGGGGCTGGCACAGTGGCGAGTTGCTGGCGAGGCTTCCATCTTACTAAACAAATTGGACCGGGAACTGCAGCGGGCGAATCAACAAGGCCGCTCTATCGTATTTGTAGATGAGCGGTCGCGATCAATGTTTCCTAGTGGATTTCGGCCTCATTTTTTCCGGTTTCAAGTATCTCGAACCTATGGGAGGCTAGTAGTGCGCTGCGGGAAAATACATCCCTCCCATATGATACTGTGGTAGCGATGAGTTGGAAGGAAACAAAAAGACTCAAGGGAGAACAAATGCCGGAAAGTTGAAATGGCTGCTTTGAGGAGCCGAGCCGATCTAATTTTCCTATAAGAGCCCGAACGAGAACACTCGAAGTGAGGGGAATTCTTGTCGGTATGAGATCTCTGGTACAATCGGTTTCCCGCCGGTGAGATGCAGTTCCTCTAGTTTGCAGGAGATTTCGAAATGAATGCTGCAAGCGAGGGGATGAGGTCGGGCGAGAGGAATGACTGCGGCATTCTCAGATTTCGGAGCGAGGGAACGATGAATATTGGAAAAAAAAGTCCGCCCTTGCAGAGCCAGCATGAGTCGCCAAAACTAGGGATTCCAAGAATTCGAGCGTGATATCCCACTGAGCGCTGGGATCGCTAGGACCGTGGAAGAAGACCTGGAGCTCGGAATGAACCGGGTTCGGTGTCCGCTCCAGAACGGAAAAGCATATGGATACATCTGATCGGAGAAGGGTGAGGGACGTCAATTGCGCCCAGGGTAACGAGGTTTGAATAGCAGTGCTGTTGAGGGCAACACTTCGCAGCAGAGGGGCATCATGGAGTGAAAGCTCGTCAACGAAGTCATTCGGAAGAAGCAACGTGAGGTGCCGCAAACGAGGTATCGGGCCCCCTAGCAAGTGGAAATTATCGGTGTAAAAGTCAATTTCGAGGTGCTCCCAGCGTTGTCCCAGCGCACGCGGGGAGGAATTATCGCTTCCACGAGTTCACCATTCACCCAACATTCATCTGTCCCGAGTTTGAGGGAAAGAGGACGAGAACAGGAACGCTTGAGCCAGAGTTCGAATATCGCAAGTTCTCGTCCTTGCTCGTTATTATCGAACGACGATATGGCACTCCACAGCTGGGGGCTCAGAGCGACGTCGCGCCATTGCCGGCAGATTCGGGTAAGAAGAGTGGGGGAAAGAGGGCTGGTAAGTGGCGGGAAGTCGGGGTGGGGTGGCAAAAAGTGAATGAAGATCGCGGATGTGATTTCGTTGCGCAACGTCAAGACCGGGTGTGAAGGAATCAAGTCGCTTCTGTACTTGAGATTCCTCGAGCCGCAATTGGGTGAGGGCGCGTTCGGGTGGCGCTATCTGGGCTTGAAGTGCTGCGACACGCGCGCGGTGCGCTGCAAGCTCGGCAAGCATGTCGGGGTCGGAAGTTACGACGGAGAACGTCTGCAAAATGCTAGATTATTGATGAAACGGCCGTCAGCCGTTAGCCTAGGACGACGAGCCAAAGGGTCGAGCCAAGCACTGAGGTTGTCACTGTTGAGTCTCGGCTGACGGCGTCGAAAAAAGAGTCCAAAAGTTACATTGGCAGGAGGTGAAAAAGGTGTCGGTACCGCACTGATGGCCGGTGCTGTTCGCCAAAGTCGGACAAACAACCCATCTCGGCTAGATACGGGAACTCTGATTTGTTCCTCAACTCTGGGATTCGTGGGTGGGCATCTTGCGGCAGGTTATCGCAGCGGCCGTATACACTACTCCTTGTACGCTGTTTAGCCACTTGACTTTAGTTTCAACTTTCACGACGTCGACCATCATGGCGGTCATTTATGCATTCTCCCGAAAGAAAGGCACATGCTGAGAAATACATGCTGCAACAATGATATATTTTTGAGTCGTAGGCCAGGCGGTCTGCAAGCGAGCGTCACAATTGACCGCCCCAACCACCCCTTTCATCGAGTTCAGAAATCGGAAGCGATCCTTCACCATGGGGCGTCCCGGGCCATGCCAAAGGACAGCTTCCGCAGCAAGGGAAACGCCCGGCGGTAAGAAGCTTCTGCAATTTTGTGCACATTGGTGATGTGGAGCTCCTGGAGCCTGCAGCCGGATGTCGAAATGAATGCTGTCAACACCTCAATGGGGTTGGGTAGAAGGGAGGCCTCCGAGACCTCCAGCTCGTGCAGTACCGGGACAATGAGAACCGGGAGAAAGTCTGTCACGGAATCATCCCCAGTCAAGATCAATGATTCCAAGCACGGAAGTGGGATATCTCGTCCAGGTTCAGGATTGCCAGCATAGGTATCGGAGCTACCCAACTGGCAATAAACCAGATTTGGTGTCTGCACCAGAATAGGAACAGCTTGGGAAGGGGATACATCGTACAACTTAAGGGAAGTCAGTTGCGCCCACGGCACTATGACCCGTAAAGCAGCGCTGTAATTGAAAGCGACAGTCCGCAGCAGAGGCACCTCCTGGAGTGAAACACTTTCAGGAGATTCCTCGTCAGTTAGAACCAAGTCCAGCTGTCGCAAAAGAGGCATCGGGCCGTCAAAGAGGTGGAGATGCGCCGCGGTAAGGTCGATTCGCAGGTACTCGCAGTGTGCGCGGTGAAGAATAATGGTTTCTAGTAGTAGGAGATCGGCTGCCCTTGGATACTCCCCAAGCTGGAGATAAAGCGGACAGGATCGGGAGCGTTCCATCCACATTTCGATGATACGAGGTGTCCATTCGCGCAGAGAAGATGATATTGCGCTCCAAAGCATGGGAGTACCGAGAGCGAGATCTCGCCATTGTCGGCAAATGTGTGTTAATATCATGGGCGAAAAGTGGCCCGTAAGTTGTGGGAAGTGAGGGTACGGTGGTACGATGCGGGTGAAGATCTCGGATGTGATATCGTCGGGCAACGTTAGGACCGGGTATCTGTACGAGTCAAGTCGCTCTTGGGCCTGCGATTGCTCGATCCGCAACTGAGAAAGGGCGCGTTCGAGATCTAAGATCCGGGTTTGAAGCTCCGCAACGCGAGTGCGATCCGCTGCAAGTGAGGCAAGCATTGTGGCGCTATCAGCGCTATGGTCGTTAATGACCGTGACGGCCGTCTGTGCAGGCTGTGCAGGATGCTGGCCGCTGACTACTAAGGTAGGCCGCAAGGACGATCCGCATACGTCCGGTCGTGAGAGAGTGAAAGGGCCTCTGTGATAGAGAGATGTCAGGCTATGGGCTCTCCGACGGAGTCTCCGTTCAGTTGGGCGAAGCAGTACCAGAAGGTTGAAACACAAAGCACGACAAAAAGCAGGGTGTGGATGAGGTTTGACGGCAGGGCGACCGGCACTGCCAATGATCATGCTACATCAGCAAACCCTGATTTCCCTGGTAGCACTCTGGAGCACTCTGGGAGTGCTACAGGGCGCTACAGAGCAAAAGCCCCTTACTATGGCTGTACAGGCCTATGGGACACTATGGGACGCTCTGTAGCGCTCTGTAGCGCTCCATAAGCTGCCGTAGCGCGAAAAAATCGGGATTTGCTGATGTAGCTGCGCGGAATTTGTCCTCGGCCTTTGAGCAAAAAAAATTGGGCTCGGGGAGCGAATTCCGGGGAGAGGCCTCAATCATACACGGCCTCAATCATACACATCTATCCATATCGTACATCATCTGTCTTACATCGTTCGCTGCCCGACTCTTCTAAAGCAATTCGTCCTCGTCAGTACCGCACTGGCGCCCCAACGGGTGCGACCGTAACGGACGGGAAAGTCCCATGGCCTACGCCTCCCCCACCCCCTTAACCTTCACCGGCATCCGCAGCCGGTCATTCCGCCGCCAAAAGTCGAGCAGGATCTCTGCGACGTGCGTGGGGTCGTCCTGCGGGAGACGAGGTATTGTCAGTACATTTGGGCAGTAGCGGATACAAAACAAGAAACGCAGGATGAAACGCAAACGCACCTCATGCAGGACGTGTCCCACCCCGTTCACGACGACCATCTGGAACTTGCCTGGAAGAGACGAAAGCGTGAGCAGGCCGGGTAAAAGTAAGAGAAGGGAAGAGTGAGAAGGAAAACGCGTCGGCAGCAAAGGGAAGGAATGAGGAGAGAAGCAGTCTGCAACCCGGGGCACACCTCACCCGAGAGCGCTTTTGGACGAGCAGACCCGCCGTCGAGGTCAAATCCATCACCAGCGACCGGCAGCATCGCCGAGCGGGTGACGCGACCACCCACTCCACCCCTCTTCCCATTTCTCGCGTCCGCGTCCGCGATACGACTCCGCGCCGCCCATACCCCGTCACCATCGACCGAATACCCGACAAGCTTATCCACCGCACCGCCGAGCCGGTGGCCAGCGGGAAGCGGCCATGAGGAACAGCAGAACGGACGCGAACGCGAGTCACCCTCCTCCCGGTTTCTCGCTCCGCGCATACAGCCCATCAGAACGGACTCGAGCGGGTCGCCCACACCAGCACCGTCAGGACAGCGGTCAGCCGCGCCCCAGCATGGGCGCCCGGACTGCGGCTTCCCACTTCTCGTTCACGTCTGCAGGTGGCGGTTTGCCCTCCCCTCGCTCTCCTCCCCTCGCTCTCCTCCCCCCTCCCCTCACTCTCCCCTCCCCCCCTCCGTCTCCTCCGTCTCCTCCTCTCCCCTCCCCTCCCCTCCCCTCCCCCTCCTCGCACCCCTTCCCTCTCACACAATGGAAAAAAACGCACCCTGCATCTGGGCAATCATCAGCGGCTTGTCGAGGCGGTCCGTCCCCGCGAGGAGCAGGAGGCGCGCGGCGCGCGCGGCGAGGAAGGCGGCGGAGAGGCCGGTGAACCAGCCTGAGCGGGAGGGAGGCGGGGTTAGTGAGGCCAGAAGCGGAAGAGGGGGAGGAGAGGGATAAAGGACGGAGAGGGAGGGGTGGACGAGAGGGAGAAAGTAAGACGGGGAGAGGGGTGGACGGGGCGAAGGACGGAGAGGAGGGGGCAAGCAGATCGAGGGCGTGGAAGGTGACGGAGAGTAAGGTAAAGTACGGCGAAAGGCATTGACGCCAAGTCCGTGTGGGGTAAAGAACGGCGAAACGAAGATGCAGGAGAATCACACGCACTCTCCCAATACGGCGCCGTACTCCTCAACGGCGTCCGCCACACATACGCATATGGCGCTGCTTTCCCTCCTGCCGCTCCTGCCCCGCCTCCTCCTCCTGTGCCTCGTACCGCTCCACTTGACTCTCCACTCGCACCCGTAGCACCGGCCGCACCAGCCGCGTCCCCTGCTGTCTCCCCCGCCTTCGTCGCGTCCTCTGGCGGGGAAACGGGCACGACGATCCCGGGCACAGATACGCGCGCAGAGTGCGTGTTGCGGATCGTCTTGGTTTTGACGCTGCGAGGGGAGGAAAGGGGGCATCAGTGATTGGTGGGAAGGAAGAGATTGGTGCGGGAAGGGAGAGGGAGAGGGATAATGGAGGAAGCGGCCGTCGCTCCTTCAAATGCAAAGGCGGACATCGCAGTGGCAGGTCCCCCGCCGACGTGACCGCGAGGCTCGCACAGCCGGACTCGCTGAGCACGCGGCACACCCACGTCGCCGCGCGCGCACGATCGCGGCCGCGCGAACGTCCCGCTGCGAGCGAGATCTCGTCCACCCGCACACCGCCCCGTTCACCCAGCCCCGTCACAACTCTCGGATCGCACCCGCGCCCGCGCCCTCAACTCCAAACGTCGCCTTCCGCCTACGCTCCTCGCGCGGAAACGACTCGGCGCCGGCAGCCCGCAGCCCGCAGCCCGCACACACGCGTCCATCCACATTCACATCCACCCCGATGCACCCCCCCGCCCCAAGGTGCTCTGACGCCCCGACATCGAGCACGGCGACCCCGTCCCTCCCCGAGAGCAAAAGCGCGCTCGCACCGCGCCTTCGGGTAACGCGCTGCCTCCTCCATCGCAGTAGATCCCCGTCCCCGTCCCCGTCCCCGTCCCCTCCACGCCGCCTCTCCGGCTGTGAAAGTCACGCCGCGTCTCGAGCTGCTTTCTTATAAGCTGGCTGGCGCGCACCACGCTCCACCCCCGCTCCTCACGACAACTCCACGCCACGCCGAAGCTTGCCTCTCCTCGAACCCCCGCCTCGCACCGACGCAAAACCTGCTCGCCCCACCGCGTCTCGAGAACGAAAGCGCCGCGCCCGACATCAAAGGCGAAACACCGTCCCCACCGCGGAGCCGCGCCTCGCAGACACCTCGCGCACTCCCCATCCGCGAAGCCGCCCACAATCTCTCCCCCGCAAATCTCTCCCCCGCACGCCCGCGCTGGCCTCGAACCACCTCACCGCAGGCACCGCGCAAGCACCGCACCGACGCAACCCCGCTCTCCTCTTTAGCTGCGTCCACCCCCGCCCCTTCTCGCGAAGCGCCGAAGCGCCGAACCGCCGAACCCCCTCCTCGCGCGGAGCAAAACAAGCGCGGCAAAACAAGCGCGGAGCAAAACAAGCGCGGAGCATTTAGACTGGGGAGTCCGACGGAAGTCCCGCGCTTCTTCCTCCGCCTGTTTCGCACGCGCGCACACACCCCCCCGCCTCAAACCCGCTCACGCACAAGGGAAAAAAATCCTCCAAAAAAATCCTCGAAAAAAGAAAAATCCTCGAAAAAAGAAAAACGCACTGCCACTCCACCGCCTCCTCCACGCTGCCGAACCCCGCCGGGCGCGCGTTGAGCAGGGCGTGCATGTGTGGGAGGGCGTCGAGTGCGGAGCCTGCGTTCCGGTGTCAGTACAACGACTCGGAGATCCAGATTTGAGCAACGACTCGGAGATTCAGATCGAGGCACAGAAAATGCGAGATTGAGGGAGATACTCGATGCGAAGGGTGGATGGATGGATAAAGATAGAACGGTGCGGAGGGGAATGTAGAACGCAGAATGTGGAATGTGGAATGTGGAATGTGGAATGTGGAATGTGGAATGTAGAATGTGGAATGTGAATAGCGTGTCCGTGCAGGATGTGACAGTGGCGGTGGCGGTGACGGGTGGGAGATGAGAGATGAGAGATGGGGATGGATGGGATTTGGATTGTGGGAGGTTGCGAGTAACGAGAGAGGGAGGAGCGAGTGAGCACGGTGGGGGAAGGCGGGAGAGGAGGGTCAGCGGAGCGGGGGTGGGAGACGAGAGTGACGGGGAAGGCGACGCGAGACGCGAGTGGAAAGATGAGGAGGAGGGGCAGAGGGAGGGAGGGAGGGAGGAGAAAAGGATGAATGGAGGGAGAGGAGGGAGGGAAGGGAGGGGAAGGGAGGGGATGGGGAGGGGGAGGGGGAAGTAAGGAGGAAGAGGGAGGGAGGACAACACGGGGAGAATAAATGACAATGTGAGGGTTATGTGAATGCGAGAATGTGAATGCGAGAAAAGAGAAAAGAGATATGGACGGAGGAAGGAAGGAGAACGCGGCCGATGCAGGAACGCGGCCGATGCAGGAACGCGGCCGATGCAGGAACGGCGCGATGGGGAGGGATGCGCGGCGAGGGAATGCCGGAGCAGTGGGAGTGGGAGCGAAGGAACGGAGAAAGATGCGGAGAGTGAATGGGACGCAGGTCGGGAGGCTCGCGAGAGGTAAAATATAATAGCGAGAGATATGCGATAGACCAAAATTGAGAAACAAGGAAGCGGTATGGGGGGGAAGTATGACGGAAGCGACGAGCAGACGAAGAGAAAACGCACCCTCAACGACATCCAACACCGCCACGCCCGCCACGCGGTACCCCGCGCCCATGAGGTGCGGGCACGCGCGCGTGACGACGGCGCCGCCCATGCTGTGGCCGACGAGCTGGGGGTGGGTTAGTTTGGGCATAGATATATGGGAGAGGGGGAGGGAGGGGGAGGGGGGAAGAGGGAGGGAGGGGGAGGGAGGGAGGGGAGGAGGGCAGACGCGAGAGCGCGCGGCGAAGGCGAGGGGCGCGTTTGAGAGAGATTAAACGCGAAACGACGGCGAGGGAGATCCGTGTTGGAGGACGCAGCGCAGGGCGAAGGCCATGTCGGGGAAGGGGAGAGAACGCGACGAAACGAAGAAAGGAACGCACCAACAACGTCGGCGCCCCCGCCGGATCCGGAAACACGGCCTTGAGCGTCGCGACAAAGTCGTCCACCAGCACCGCGTTCGAGAGGTCCTCGTCTTCGGTCGCGGATGTTGAGCGGGTCTTTCCTGTTGCAAATGTCAATATCTGCTCGGTATCGATATCGGGGAGGAGGGAATGCGAAGAACGGGGAACGAGAACGACCGAGGGGACGCAAATAAAAGGAAGGGGAGGGAGGAGAGAAAAACACACCATGCCTCCTCGCATCAACCGCCAACACGCCCACCTCGCCCCTTCCCATCCCGCGTATCTCCCCCGCGAGGCACGCAAAGCTCAGCGCGGAGTACCCCGCGCCGTGGTGGCACACCAGCACCGTCCCTTCTCCTTGCCCTCCTTCTTTCCCTCCTCCTGCGCCCGCACCCCGAGTGTTGGGAGGCGTGTAGTAGGCACGCACATCCAACCCCCGACCCGGCACGTCCACCTGCAACGCCTCCCCGAAGAAGCCCTCCGCGGAGATGGGCGCGAAGTCCGGGTTCGGCTTCTTCGCCTTCGTTGTTGGGCGGGGGGTGAGGCGGGGGCTAGCTTGTCATTCGCATAATTAGTAAGTATCGCAACGACTTGACGAAGGCTGGAGGGAGAAGAAGAGACGCGCACATAGCAGGCGGCCCGAGCCCGCTCCCGGGCATGAATCCGAGTCGGTCGTTCCTTTCGCTCGCCGATTCCGCCCCATCTTCCCCATCTTCCTCATCTTCGTCAGGATGCGGCGGGAGATCGCGCGGCAGCTTCGCGAGGCGCGCGGACATCGCGGAGCGCAGGAGGTGCGACATCGGGTATGGCTGGGTTGGATCGCGCAGACGTCTAGTTCAGAGCTGAAAGTCGAGAGCGCAAGCGACGGAGAGTGGCCAAAGAGGGAGAGGAAGGCCGAATTGGGTTGCTTGCCGTGTGTTTGGCTGGGGCGTCCGATGGCTTGTTCTTGACTTTCACCATGCTTTCGCGGCTCGCCACCCAGGGCCATCCAGGACTTTTGGACGCTTGTCGCCGCCTGTGGGTTTCTCAAACGACGAGTGTAGGCCGCGGAAATGGAATCTGGCGATGATATAGGCTCGTTGGCGGGTGGCACGCGGCGGGGCCGAAAAGACTAAAGTTAACATGTTACATCCCTGGCCAGATAACCACGCGCCTCCACTCAGTACTCAGGACTCAGGACTCAACCCATTGGGGGGCCTCCAAGCGCGCATGGCAGTCGGTATCCCGCTTCCACTGTCCAGCGCCCAAAAAAAAATTCAATCGACGCCACTTCCTGAAGTCTTAAAGCTTAAAGTCTTCCGGGTCTCCAATCTGCTCTCGGATGCCGCACTTCGCACTTCTCACTTCTCGATCTCCAGATCTTTCTGCCGGCGCGAACGCGGAGTCGGACGCAATCCATCTTCGGAACTCGGACGCAATCCATCTTCGGAACTCGACGCAATCCATCTTCGGAACTCAAACTCAAACTCGAAAGCACGATTCCCCGACTCGGAATGCGTGCAAGACGCGCGAGAAATCCGCTGTTGGACTGGCTCTACGATGAAATCGGTCATCGGTTTGCAGTTACATAACCCACTTGGACTGGATTCAGAGATTTCTGTAATCTGGTAATCTGTACTCTGGTAATCTGGGAGAGGCACGGAAGTCGAGATACAAAACACTCGCCCACAGTACTACTACTACTACTACTACTAGTGCTGACGATCCCGCGCCTGGACATATACCCAACACTTGCCAGTCTGTCCACTGCCCAACCCGAGACCCCGCACAATGTGAATCTGCCCCGCGATTCGATGACGGATCGCGGAGGCAATATATCGATATATCAATATATTCCGAACTCTTGAAGCCTGCTCGCAATCGAAGGATTCTTATCATTCTCTGCTCGATGAACAATATTAATCGACACGAGGGGCTAGAGGCTAGTAGATCAAATTTAAATTTTTAGAGAGTCTTCGGGTCGTACAGCCGTGTGGACCCCGTGGAGCTGCGTTGTCAAATACACTGTACAGCGATGCGGGGACTCCGTGTTGTTATTGCATCTCAAGCTGGAATATGTCACTGTCGAACATGGGCGGCGGACCACTCGCTCAGCTACCTTTTTCCTCCCAGTTTCCCGCACCGCAACTTCGCTTCAAATCTGGAGACCCTGCCGACAACATCATGCATCATGCATCATGGCGCCCTTCGAATTCGCTCAAAAGACCAAGATACAAATTTAAATATCAGATCAACATCAACATTAACGCGTCCAGACTCCAAAATTCTCAGCAGTGCGTCCTGCGGCTCCCCTCCCCGTTTACCGCCTTGGCGTACGTCACGAACCTGACTACCCGCTCAGCGCACGCGACGGTGCACCCCTCGTGCTGGCGGAACTCGACTCGGAGCGTCCTAGCGCAGTAAAGTCAACCTAGTGGACGTTGAGGCCGAAGGAAACGCAAAACGGGATACTCACCCGGAAGAAGCGGCCCACCGTACGGACGTCGTCGCCGGGAAAACTCAGGTGCTTGATGACCTGCTGACCTGCGCGATGGGGCTCGCCCCGCAGAGCATTTCGAACCCTCGGCCAACGTGTGCGGCTGCAGCGCATTGTTATGTCCGTTGCACCGTATATCGTCCTTATCTACGACCCGGTGACTTGGGTGGAGCGAGCTCGCGCCTGAGAAGCCGAGCAATGAGTGAGAAGCAGCGATGTACAAAAGATCACGCCGTGCCTTCGAATCGACAAACGAGAAATCCAAGCCTCTGGACATCCGCGAGAGGATACTGAATGGTACGGCCCGCCACGTCGCTGCGGCCGACATGGCTATGTACGCCGGTGCTCCTGTCCGCTTTCCACGTGGACGCGGAGGAGAGAGGCAGTAGCCCATCCCGCAGCGCGGCCTTCCACGTTTCTTGACCAATGTGTACTAGGATCGGGGCGACGATTTCTGCGCCGAAACGCTTTGCAGACGCCTCTGACTGGGAAGTGTCGGAGCCGGGAATTGTCGCGTCTTGGACGACGTGCCAGGTTAGTATCATATGCGGGCTCCTCGCAATGGGCCGACGGCACCGCACGCCAGCGTCAGACATAACTCTTGCCACTAGCTCTAGCTGCATCGTCGCGTTGGGTTCGCGTCTCGAGACTCGATGTTCAGAACGAGGTTACGAGTGGGAAGTCAGTGTAAGAGACTAATGAAAACCCCGTCTATGTCAATGCCGATGGAGAGAGCCATACGGGGAGAATATTTGCGCGCTAGGGTAAGCGTTTGGATGCGTTTCAGCCCTTGAGAACAGCCGGGGAAGACCGGCGGAATGAGTGACCTGGAATTGTGGGGGGCTAACATGGCCTTGAGAAATTGAATTCCCGGAGGCTGACTTCAGGCCCTACGTAATGACAGGATAGTGTGAGCTTCGGGAAAGATCCAGGAGAAAGCGAAATGATATTCCACTACATGCGAATCCGTGCAGCTCAACACTTGGTGAGTGTTCGAGAAAGACATGTCATCTTACAAAAGCAGCAAATATTCCGACCTCGCCGTTCCCTTGAGCTCGTGTTTCACCCTTTTCTGCCGCTTCAATCCTGGCGCTCATCACAAAACAGGTACTCAAATTGCGCTGAGTCATATAGACCCTGACTTCGCTGTTGTACACAGGACTTCAGATTCCATCACCGTCGTTCTTCGTTGGTCTACGTGCACGTGATCGTGTTTGATCAAATTGGCTCTATATTATGTAATAATAACTCCTCTCCGCCGACCACTTTCGCGATGTCTACCAAAAATGTCAGTGCTTCTCTTAAGACATTGCACAATTCTGAGTTCCCTCAGCCTCGGCCTCTGTTCATCTACGGGACACTTCGTGCTGTGCCTTTGCTGGCATGGGCGCTGACCGGCGATTCCACCAACATTGCAGCAGTCCAGCCCCTAGCGCAGCCCGGGACAGTCAAAGGCTACGCACGCTTCTCAATCCGTCACAGCGACTATCCTGCTGTCGTTCCTGGATCCCCAGCGGACGTTGTCGACGGCCTGCTCCTGCGCTTGCAAGCACCTCTGCAGCGGCGGAAGCTCGACGACTTTGAGGGGGAGGTGTACAACTCCACGCGAGTCGAGGTCTGCGTGGAAAATGACCCAGAAGGGGCGCTAGTGGTGGACGCGGACATGTACGTTTGGGCTGGTGACCCCGACATCCTGGACCGCGACACGCCGTGGGAGCTCGATCAGTTTATAGCTGAACGGCTGGACGACTGGCTCGAGCTATTTACGCCGATGGAACTTACGGGGTGCGGGGCAGACGAAGGCGAAGAAACCGCATCTTCGGATCCAGGCGTCACGAACGTACAATTCGGGATTTTGAAACGCGAATCTTGACTTCGAGTTCTTCCTGTACGGCCCTTTTTAATCTCGTTCCCCAATCTTGCGAGCCACAACTATCGATCCTTCTGACAGCGACTTTATCTTTCAACTCTGGCTTAAGCGGTCCCTTCACCGCTCCCCGCTTTATCTCAAAATTGAGGGACAAGCAACAAAATGGGGAAATGGTAAACTCGCGGAAGCAATGCTTCCTCACCGCGCACGCTGGGCGTACCTGGATATCGATCTTGACGAGGAGAATCTCCCAATCTTCGATGCCGCGATGCCTCTTGTGCGGCACTCGGAGTTGACAACGATGAGTGTCGAAGAAGGCGTGTTGGATCCCATTGGCGTTCATCAAATGCCTCTGCTGCGCACTGTCGTGCTCAATGAGCTTGCCCTGCGGATCACACTGCCATGGACACAGTTAACGTCTCTCAGTCTGACCAGCGTATTCCCCTCCGAGTGTGTATCAATTTTGGTGCACACACAAAATCTCGTTCATTGCCGGCTCGACGTCTACTTCGGCGGCCCCAACGAATCTCAGCGGGATATCGTGCTCGGGTTTCTGGAATCTCTGGTCTTGACGCATGCCGGTGGCCTTTCGGAGGCGCACTTTCTCTCAAGTTTTTTCGTCCCCGCACTCCACCGTCTCCAGCTCTCGGAGCCATTTCTTGCGCCCAACCCCGTCGGCTCGCTGACAGCATTCATCTCAAAATCCGGCTGCACGCTCGAGACACTGTATATCGCGCGCGCGAGATTAGCGCCAGAGGCTTCCTACCGCCAGGCACTTCCGTCGCTTCGGAAACTCTATATTAATGGCAAGATGATCCACCAGGAGGATTGTATGGATTTAGGTTCCACGGACTCCTAGTTTCTTTTCCTTCTTTGAGGTTCGCTGTGTGCTCCACTGGCTTCATTCATTCCAACTCACCGCTATGACAGTATTTTTGACACTTAAAAGTCCATTGTGTATCCGTTTTGTCTCCACAATCAATCTTTCAGCGCCTTCGGCAAATTTATATGGTCTAAGGACGGCCTCGGATTGCCATCGCGGAATGCGAAACAATTATTATGTGCTAATTCATCATCACCTCAATGAAGACCTTCTATCTCCCGGTGAGCGGTGGCGTCCACACCTTATGTCCGGGAACACATCTCCAGTGAGAGCGCTTCCGCTGACCATCCCTGGAATTCCAAACGAAGACTAAAATATTCCGCTGGTCAGGGTCACTCTATCAGTGGCTGTAAATTAAGAAGAACATTCAACATTCCCAGTTCACAAAAACAATAGCAATTCTGCAATCCGCAAATCTATCAAGGGACGGAGAAAATTCCGAAACTCTGGCCAGGGGATCCCGACTGGCATTCCTGCAGTTGGACGACAGAATCGGCAGCCTCGAAAGTCATGCACTGGCCAACACCGTTATCACCATCCGTAAGTTCGAAGGTGCAGCCGTCGGCAGCGAGGTCATCCCCCGTCGCGAAATCGTTGCAGCGACCACAGTCGACCTTGAACTGTGACAGATCATCGCTCAGCGCGGCCGTGCCTCTCATCGTTGTAAAAACTCACAGTGGAGGCTGCACCGGTTGGGTGGAGCTCGGAACCACATACACCAATTGCAACACCACTGGCCTCGAAGGTGAACAAGTTCGATTGCGATCCGACTGCGGCGGTGAAAATCTCGTTCACGGCCGGCTCGTCCGTGACAAACTTCAGAGCAAGTGAGTTTTGCGGTTGCGGACAATATTACGAAACGGGAACACAGACCCAGCCCAAATCTCCTTGTTGGACAAGTCCCTATAGATGGAATGAGGAAGCCATTACGATGTCATAAGGCTGAGCTTCCCGACTGACCTTGCTTTCTCCAAAGACATCCCATCGGGTTGTGCCCGCGGAATCTGCGGACGCGGAAACAGTGAGAGCGCGGAGGTCTAAAGTTTGCCATGTTCAGTTCGTATCTTCGGCCGGGCCGTAAACGTACTATCAATTTGGCATGATTTCTGGCGTTTGTGTGTGGGGGCAGTAACAGCAACAGAGACGAAAGCAGTAAGGAGGGCGAAAGTGAGTTGCATGGTCGTTGACTCGTTGGAAGAGTTGAGCAAACCGAGGAAATACAGGCTTATGAAATGGCTACGTATGGCACCAGGCGCACTGGAGGAGGAAGAGGAAGAGGGAGAGCAGTGAGTGAGGAAAGAGACAAATACTGGGACGGTTTTATACCGCAGAGGAATTGAAGCTGATGGCAACTTTCAGCCTTCAAAAATAGTTGAAACAACGATCATCCCCCCAGTGCTCTGGCGATCTGTCTACTTGCCGTAGAATTGAACAAGGATACGTGTGCTCGCGCCTGCGGGCTACGAATACAACGGGGCTATGTATCATCGTTGCCGCATCGAGGGCGCCACGACCGGAATTTGGAACAAGGGAGAAGCCCGCATGAATGGACTAGGCAAAGCTGTGGCATGGCTGCCTTACGAGCGAAGGCAATGATTGGGAAATCGAACTAGAGGCACAACTGGAACAAGGGACGTCGGAATCGAGCTACAAGCAAAACTGGAACAAAGTGAGAAGCCCATAAGGATCTCTTTGAACCTCGCCGATCAGCCGTACAACTCCCGTCAAAGAGACCACAGACCTGGGTCTGCCGTCTGGTTGCCGGATCGTGCTGACTTTCCCCAGAGATACTGTTTGCTTTCTCATTGCTGCAGTGAATTTTGTTGGAGGAACTAGTCAAGAGTCGTACATCACGCGGTTTTTATTTTCGGTCGTATTATCCTAAGCATCGGAGGAGACCCTATGACGGTTGACAGATACTGCGAGCGCTCCGCCTCCAAAAGATAGACCTTACGGAGGTGTATGTCATGCGCTTCCGGTTTGACGATAATGCGTGATGATGAGAAAGATACTGGTCCCGTCAAGGTCCCGTTACCAACCGGATTGACAGACGGACATCGGTCCAAAACAAACGGGTGTATGGACGGTGAGCCAAAAGAGCCGTACCACCGATTCCTGTGAAATGGTATCGCGAAGACCATGACAACTTCAGGGGACAAGAAGGATATACTACGAGTAGGATAGTACATATCCTGCAAAGTTATAAATGTCCAGGCCGCATTAAGCCCAATGTAATACCATATCTTAATTCGCGCATTTTGAACCCCTCCCAATTTATTAGAGAGGTGATTTTGCAGTCTTACCGAAGCCCTGGGATAGAGAATAAAATCCCACGCGCACAATTGCCTTATGTGGACGCGATGGGTTGTTTGGCAAACAAAGACCGCATAGCGGCAGTGCCGCACGCTTTCCCACCTTGACTCGGGGACATTCTCATTAGGTGTGCGCTTCAGTTATATCTCATTGCGTATGTGTTTTGAACCTTTGTGCGGCTTTGGGTAAATTTTGGGGCGGTCTAAAACCAATCTCGGATTGCGACCACGGAATGTGAAAGAATTATCACGCGCTGGTTTATCATCTCAAAATTTTCAGTGAGGTCATATCCTCGAGTCCCTGGGAGTGTTGCCAATGGAGTCACCGACTTGGATTCTGGAGCAATTCTGGAATACATCTACCTCAGGCTAGGCGAGAGTAACCCACCACATCAAAATCTATCTAGGCAGTCGTACGGGAGACAAGGATTATTCCTAACGTTGTCGACTCCTGGAAACTGAAAAACAGTCAACGAAGAACAGCAGGTTGCCAGTACGCACCCACGTGACGCTAACTTGAACGCGACAAATGTGGAGTCACTGTGACTGATCATCACGATGTGATGCATCTCGCCTTTTACCTCCGCGACATCCAAGTGCAAGCGGCGAACTGTGAGCTGAAACCTGTCGATTCAGCGTCTACATCGATTGACGCGACTAAACGATAATTCTCTTCAAGAAAATCACAGCATTTCGCCCGCAAAAGAGTTGGATGGAGGTTGGATGACGACTTGTGCTTGTCTCGGCCACATCCCAGATTCTTGACCTAATGGGGCCTTTTTCTTTCTGCGGCCACCGCCACCACTATAATTATCCCAAGAATGAGTCGCTGGGAGTTTTTTTCTTCGAATCTCAGTCCCGGATTCTCGAGAGATGGATACCGCAAGAAGGAAACCCTCGATCGTGAAGCTCATCCTCAAAATCGATCCTCTCTTGGTCTTTGTGAAGGCTTTCATCTCGTGTCTCTAACTTGTCCCACAAATTACCCACAAATCGAATGTCAAGGCATAGAATGAGTCGCGGAGTATTCGGTCATTTTAGTCATTGCGCCGAGACTGACTGGTTGATCTTAGCGTATGATTTAACTACAACTGTCTCGCCCCTTTCTCGCTCGATTTAGGTGGGGCGGACAAAGCCGGATCTGCGTTCCTTTATCCGGAATGTTCAAGGGTTGGTGGAAATCTCTGCCAAGGCCGGAGGGTAATCATGAGCTCTCGCGAGTTGATTTGCAATGTATTGTTGGGCAGACACGCAAATCAGGCCCAGTGTTGCACCGACGCCCTAGACCATGCAAGTCTGAGTGAAAGCGCAAGCAAAATCTGGCATGTATCTTTTATCAATACTTTCATTTTATCTGACCTTCGCCGAGGTCCTCCAACCTTAGAACTGAACCTCGCAGTAACCGCAGTGCCTCCCCGCTGTGGCACCGGCGCGGAAAATCACCCTGCAGGTCACGCTTTCATCGCGATCATTCCACCCAAAGTTTGCGACTATTTAACGGGACACGAACCAAGCGTGACACCAGATCCTCCTCTCTGTTTCCTACCATCTTCACCATGCCGCACACTCAATCTGAATCCCTTGCCGCACACTCTACTGTACCGCCCTTCACCTCTCACCCGAATGCTACTAGCTTGCAGCCGAATGTCGGGGATGGTTCAGAGAACGAGAGTGGCACTGCGTGGTACGTCGCTCACATTAAATTCTTCCTCCTCGTCACTGAGTCCTATTCTCCTCTTCCAGGGCGACAGCAGACAGTGGTAGTGAGCTGCACGGGACTGCCACCACGGTCTACGATGGCATAGAGCTGCCGACCTGGGACGCCGAGTACGTGTCCATGCCTACACCGCAGACCCTCCACTGACGCGTCTTCCCCTAGGACCCAGGCGTTCTTTGCCACGCACCCTGGGTACGCCTTCCCAGTTCAAGCGATGTGTGTGTGCTGAAAAGTCCCCTGTGCAGCCTGGATTCTGTGGATGGGTCCTTAGACGCGTCGCTCGACCCTCTTGAGCGCGCCAATTCCGATCTTCTACTTCACCTTGTAGCAGCGCCACTTTGCTATGACAAGTACGTGCCTCACTCACACATGCTCTCATTTGATTTCTTTTGACGCGACGTCCTTGATCTTAGCTTCCTGGCTTCACTAGGAGTTCCGCCGCTCAAGCTTCTGTCCGCCCATGATTCTGCGACAGATACAATAGCTGGGGAGGCGGCCACATACGAGGCAGAAAACTACGATGAGGGTGTCGACGCGTACGTGTTCTTGATAGTTATCCTCTCATTTCAGTCCCTAACCTTCTGTCATGTAGCAATGTCGCACCGGCGTCCACTTCCCACTCCGCATCCGGCGTGCCACCCACGGGGCCGGATACCGTTGACCTTACTTGGCTGCCCGTTTCGACCCCGCAACAAGTTGTTGCAGCAGTGCCCACGGAACAGGCTCCCCACAACACAGTTGGGACCCCCGCGCCGCACTTCGCGAACACGCCGCACGGCCTAGTACACGCCGCCCTTTCCACTTCATACTTTGCGTCCCAACCAGTTCCCGCTGTCCCGAATTATTGGCATGGAGCCCAATATCCCGTCGCTGGACCATCCCGCATCCAAAACACAAATGTCTTTTACCCCGGCTATCCGGTGTCGGCCGCCACGACCCCGAGCGTGTACCATTTGTCTTTGCCACCGACCCCTGCCGCTGGGCCATCAGTCGCGCCTTCAAGTGGACCCGTGCGTAAGACGCGTAGTCGCAGCCGTGCCACCACCGGTCGTAAGCCCGCTGCCACCGGCGTACCTGTGTAAGTCCTACCCGCACTCCGTCGAGCCCATTATTCATTTTTCGTTCACCCAGCAAAAAGAGACGCGGGCACTGCGCTGCTGTCGCCACGCTCTCCGACGAGCATGTTGAGCAGATCATCGCCAACGCCAGAGCGACGCAGTACGCGCAGAACCCGACGGCGCGATGCGACTGGGCGGGGTGCACTGATCCCGTGGATCTCAAAGGGTTCTTCGGGCACCTCAAAACAGTGCATGGGGTCCAGGGCGGCGAGGTGCCAACGCTTTGCCGATGGGGTACATGTAGCGGACAGTTACGCGGGGACAGCTTTAGGAAGCATGTGTTGTCCCACGCCAAACTGAAGCTGATGTGCCCGTCGTGCCTCAAGTGGTTCCAGAGCGACGTAACATTGAGGAAGCATCTCAAGGGCGCGCGGCTCGTTGGGAAGAAGTGATTTGAATCGCAGACTACTACTGTATCATCTAGGTAAAATTTTCCTGTATCCCTATCTCAGTCCTGCATCTCTTAGACTCTCATACGCTTAGAGTATGTCCTCCATGTATTTATCAACTTCTTTTTGTTCTTGATCCTCCGCTTCTGAGCATCGTACACAATGCCGGAGCTCATAAGGCAGGATGTGTTTGAACAAGTACGCTTTCAATGCTTTCGAAAGCAGCATGCAACGCGTAATACAGTCTTTTTCTGCGTTGGTTCAACATTGTTTGCGCTTCTTTTGACGATCACGTGTCCGCGCCTCCTTTCTCCACCATCATCACCCAAGTTTATGAACGAGATATAGCCGCGACCCAGCGCGCATTGTGCCCCCATACTCGGCGCCGACGCTCCGTGTTAATACGTGGATGGGATGTGCGATACGTGGTACGTCTCCTGCTTCTGCCCCTTCCAAGTTCCACGGAATGCGATGGGATTTGACGAATGTCCGTCACGGTATAGAAAAACACTCGGAGGACTAGGGACGAAGACCCCTACGTCTGGTGGACCTGTTTCTCGGACGCCGTACAACCCCTCTGTGGCGTGGCGTTGGAATCCATGGTCAGCGAATTTATGTGGCTCTTTTTTCAAATGTCGATTGAAATCCGTCTTGCGTTTAGCAGGGAATCCGCACGGGTTTCGGCGCCATCGTCGTCTTCACCTCCTTCTCCTATTCCCCCGAAACCCCGCGTCTCGGAATTCATCGTGGTGGCCATATTGGGAGGGTAAGCATGTGTCTTCCTCCCCCATCGTTGCCCTTGCTCCCTTCCCCGGGCTACTCTTTGTTTTTGCTCTTTCGTTGCATTGCGCTGCGTGTCCTCCTACTTGCCCTCATCGAGGATCTCTGCCCTCAATTCTCAGACCCATCCATCCATCCGTTTCTGGAAATGGATCTGGATGGCCACTTTTTTAGCCTCCAAGCTCATTCACAGCTGGTCGCGGGGGTCCAATCCACATCTCCGCTGAAGAGCCGATTGCGGGTGCGCCCGGGGGTGGAAGATCGGCCTGGAGCGGGAAGACTACGAGTATCATCGGACTGCGCACCTGGGCTAGGGCTCGAGGCATCTGCGGATGGTGTATCTTGGGGCGTGGATGCACGGTGGGATTCGCTGCGATGTGTGGCGCAATAGTGTGTAATTGCGCGCAGAGGGGCAGCTGTGGAATGGCAAGTCGCAGTCGAGTCGTGTGCTGCGCGGGCAATCGCGTGGCACCATGATCCTCCTGGGAAGCCCGTGCATGATACCCACTTTCAGATGCCGCTCACTGGTCTCGCGGACATGTACCTCTGGGACGGCGATCTTGAAGTGCTCGACCGCAACACGCCCTGGGAACTCGACAAGTTTATCGCTGAGCGGCTGGACGACTGGCTCGAATTGTTTGCGCCGATGGAACTCACTGGGGGACAGCCGGAAGAAAATCGGTAGACAGACTAGCATTTTCCAAATCCCTACTCGCCCCATCTTTTGACCTTTTCTCTCCTGCCAATCTCCTGCTGTCAATTACACCGTTCACCTGGGGATGTGCAACCGGCGACGGCCACGGGTTTTCCCTGAATTGGGTGCCAAGCTGGGATCGTAATCACAGATCCTGAGGCGACCGTTGGGCTTGCCGCTTGAAGCACTGAGGACAGCACCTACTTAAATGTTATTGGATTCATGCTACTAGTAAGGGGAGAACGACAGGAGCATAAGTCCCTAGTTCGAATATCCGGTTGGGCGGGGGAAAGAGTCGGTCTTGTCTGTAGCGGGCGGTTTTCTTCAAGGATTTTCAAAAGTTCCATTGCCGTTTTAAATTTGGGTTCGACCCGGGGCCCGGGCCGGACTGCCGTAACCTTTTGCCTTCCTCCTTCACGTCGAATCTTCGTCAGGCTCGAGCCTTCCTGAACCCGGAGCCAACCATACGCACCTTCAACTCGATACCCAGGTTTTTCCTCATCGCCTATTCCACGACATGTCGGCCTTTTCTTCGCATCTGAGCCGCGCTGCCTAGAATCTAGATCTCTGTACGGGCTTGCCAGTGGTAGGGCTTGGTACTAGACTCGGTGCCAGTCTCTTCGTTGAGCAACAATCCTAGTAGTAGTTTGCGATATAAATTAGGAACAACGGGCAAAAAATGAGAGAGATAGAAAAAAGTGTCGACGGGGATGCTCGAACGAAGAGACTGGGAGAACTTAGTACAGAAATGTCACATCAAAGGTGTACGTAACCTAATCAATCGAGTTACCCTGCGCGTGTTTTTTTCTATCTCCCCCAATTCTGCTCCGATATTCTTGAAAAATTTGTCAAACCACCACTAGGATTGTAACTCAACATAGAGCTGGTTACGAGTCTAGCTTGGTACGGGCCAAGTACGGGCTAATGCTTGCTGTGCTTGCGGCAGACCGTGCTCGCGTCGCAGAGCTCGAGGTCGAGATCCTGCAGCTCGAACACTCCATCTCGCAGGGCGCGCGCCCAATCACAAGTGCAGCAGCGCCTTCATTCCTACAAGTACCCAGTATTGACCCTACCCGGCGAAATTGTATCCGAAATCTTCGTCCACGTCCTACCACCTCGCCCCAATTTCTATCGCCCATTCCTCTCGCACAAATCTGCCGAAAATGGCGAGAAATCGCGTTGGGCACCCCCCGACTCTGGAGCGCCTTATCCTCGTTCGACTACAGTATGACCAGGACGACTGAGAGCTTTGTATGTTCAACATTTGGCTCGGACGTTCCGGTTCCAGTCCGCTTTCGATCAGAGTCGGGACAGAGAGAAAGTGGGGAAAGAAGAAGCTAGTGGCAGCCGTGCTCCCTCACCGCACGCGCTGCCAGTACCTGACAATTGACTTTGAAGCCGTGGATCTTCGTCGCATTTTGGACGCCCCAATGCCTCTTTTGCAACACCTAGAGGTGATTGTCAACCACTGGCAGGATCCGCTTCACGGCATTGCAATCAACGGGCTTCCTCTTCTGCGCAGTGTCACTCTCAATTGTGTCGCTGCTCGGCGACTCATATTACCGTGGACGCAACTCACGTCCCTCACCTTGCGCCTCATGTACTCCTGGCCCGGTGATGATTCGGGTCAAAGGATGACAGCGTGAGATACCACAACTTGCGTTTGTTTGGTCAAGTCATCTCTCACTCCCACCACCCACCATCGCTTTTGCTCATGGATGACGGACTTTGTTTGGTCAAGTCATCTCTCACTCCCACCACCCACCATCGCTTTTGCTCATGGATGACGGACCCGTCTTCGCGCCAGAGCTTGAATGCGAGATATTCGGGACGATGGCGCTAATGTACCCGGGACAGATCCCCACGCTTTTGCAGGTCGCCCGCCGCGTTCTTGTCTGGTCAATTTTGTTGTTCGCACTGGTGTTCAGTTTTTGTGTCTAACTTGTCAGCAGGATTGTATGACGGTCATCGTGCACTTTTATTATTTGCCAAAAAAACGACTGTTTCTTAAAAAAATGTGGCTGTTTCTATGAAGGTCCTTGTCGGACAAAAGGCTTTTTCTGTCTTTGTGGGCCCGAGATCTTTATAGATCTTTGAAGATCTTTAAAGATGTCAAAATTTTCCCGAGATCTTTGAAGATCTTTGAAGATCTTTAAAGATCTATAAAGATTTGGAAATTTATGGGGCCAAGTTCTCGTGAGAGTTTTGTGATTTGGCGGGCTTTGACTTCTTTAAAGATCTTTCAAGAAGTCAACATCCTCCTCTGGATCACCATTTGATTCCGGAACACACGCGGCATTTGGCCGATGATGCGCGATCATGCCATCATTGTTCTACACTGAATGCGGGGTCTCCGATGTGCAAAACCATTGGTAGCATACTACGGAATTGGTGGCCGTAGATGGAGCTTTTGAGGGTCTAGTCTGGGTAGTTCCTATCCCCTGGCATACTGGTAGGACCTCACGAGATACCCCAGTTCGTGGGCAACCGACAAATGGCCCCACATTTGACACAGTGGTGGCCTTCGCTTCCTCTTGGTGAACCTTTATGACACTGTTTCTTATCGCTCCAACCAGAGTACCATAAACGATATACCTGTAGCCTGTACAATTAAATGAAATTGGTCCGCAATACTGATTGTTGGGTAGCTTTCAGGAGGCCGCTGTAAGGGCAACCTCAAGGCCCGAGAATACTCAAGAGTCCTAGCGAGGGGAATCCGAAGATGAATAAACAGTAGCTACAGACATTGAGTAACGCACCTAGCGAGGGGAATCCGAAGAGAAGAAACTCTGAGGATTCCCACGCTAGGCCGTGAGTATAATAGTCTACTGGACAGGTGCACGGGACCGGAGTGATCGAGAGCGGATGCCGAGGTCACGCGCATGATCGCATGCCGAATGCCAGGCAGCATCGGCTCGGCTCGGCGGACCGGAGGACGTCGGCCGAGTCGGAGGACCGGAGCGATCGGCGGAGCGGGGCCGACGGCGGGCGGAGCCGTGCGAAAGGGGGGTTCCCCTGACAGCCGCCATAAGTTTGAACGAGTCGCACCGAGCTGCGCTCGGATGCGTTACTTGTCTCCACAGGATTGATGGAGAGCAGCTGAGGGAGCAGGCACGCAGCAGCTGGCATGAGACCGATTGATACCCATTTACCCTAGAAGACATGAGACCACCACAAAGTTGAAACATTCCCGCTCTGACCGAGAGAACACATACATGTTTCTCTCAGCCCTAGATTTCCAATGAGTCTATACGAGAAGCATGGGACCGGGACTTGTGCCAGACCCATTATTCGGCAGCGAGTCTCACTGCTGAAGCATGGGACTCGCTTCTTGCCAGTCCCGTAGATTCATGCTGTGACTGTTGGCGCAGGGCGGCACTTGGCGTCAGTGGCATCAATTTCACCAAACCCCTTCCCACCACCACCATCGAGTTTTTGAGTTTTTTTCGCGCGCAATTCCGAGTCTCCCCAAGCCTGAGCTGAGTTCACATTCCTTTGAGCCTCGACTTCATTCCACTCTTCCTCCAGATATCTCATCTTGGTTCTCATGAAGCTGGCGAGTAGTACGAAAATCCGAACGGGGTAACTCCCTGGATGCATGTTTGCGGCACCCCCGAGCCTGGCACTGGCCCCGATAGGCTCGCGTTCTTCAGCTCCATCGTACAGAGCCGAGAGTTGGCGTCCGACGCGAGCTTTCACAAGATGACGGGGGAAATTGGCGATGTATACCTGCTACATCCCCTCATGGTCCATTCAGCATCGAAGAGTGTGATGCGAACTCTCCGAGTGATCTCAAACCCGCCGGTGTCGCTCAAAGCGCCCTTCCAATTCGACCGCAATGCGGGCGAGGACTATAGTCTTGTGGAGCAGAAAACGCTCCGGGAGTTGGGCTTTCCGACCGGCTTGAAGGGCTAGAAGATAAGGGGCGAGAGCGAGTGGATTGTGCCGAGGAGGATCAGGATTCAGGCGGAGATGAAAGAAAGAGAGCGGGAAAGGCTTGAGAACGAGGGTGCACAAATTTCTAATGGCTTGTAGATTGTTCGATCAGATGCTTTGTGCCACGTTTACCACAGAATGAATATTGAATCGTTAATTACGCAGCCAGGTTCGTCACAGCAATCCTTGGAATGTCCCATCACTACGCAATCCTGAAGCTTCGTGAAGTAAGCTGAGTCAATCTCGTATGGACAAATGAATACGGACCATCTGCGTTGGCTAAATTTCCCCACTTCTATTGTGCCGTCGGCAAATAGTCCGGGAAATGCAGGCACCAACTTGTCAATTTGGCCATCTTCCCATCGAACTTTGACCACATCAGCGCGCAAAAGACAGTAATTGTAGTGCCGACACAGAGCTTCGATGTAATTTGGGGGTCCGCGCGCTGTGACGGTGGTAATTATACTGGCAAGGCGGTGTGGAGGGAGCAGCCGCGCGAGGAAAATTTCCAGGCCACTAAGGTTGTATGGGAGAACTAAAGGGTACAAGTTCAAGGAGAGCTCGAGTGTCTGCATAGCGCTAGAGACCGTGACTTAAGCAATACAGGCATCCGAAAGTGGGCTGCTGAGATGTGCTGCAGGAATATTTGAGTTAGACATGACATAGGCGGCGGTGAACGACACAAACTGAAATTGAAGTTGGTTAATTCCAGGCCGAGATGGGTCACATTCAACAGCCACTCTGCAGGAAGGGCCGGGAGTACCTGTGTATTGACGACCCACCCAGACGGAGGTTGGTGATGTGGGAAACAGTGGCGGCGTGCAGACTGGTCAACAGGCCAGTGACAAAGGGGTAGTAGCCATCGAACGTCAGCGCATTGTACGTGTTTTGTTTCTCGACCGTTGGATTGAATGCACAAGTTGATCGAGAACACACACATAGTTTCTTATTCCTTCGATTGCCCGGCCTTCGGGCATCTCGGGCAAACGAACTATCCATCGATCACATTCTGCTGATGATGTCGCTGGATTCCAGAGGCTCTGGCGTCCGAATCATACAGATTAACCTGATCTACCTATCAAGTTTTTTTTTCGAACTTGAAGTTCTGAAAGCTCGCTTCAACTTTGGCATTATGGAATAGTGTGCACATTTTTTCTGCTTTACTGAAAAATTGGCTTAGCGGGATTTCGTCAAAGAGCTTGTAGCTACGTACTGGGCAGCCGCACTTGACTGATATCACAGCGCCGGCCGCCCGGGCCAAGATGAAGGTTCAAGGTGAAATTGAACTGTTGCGACAAAAAGTGGTTGCCCAGAGGAGGCCAACCATGATGCAAAGGGGATATCCTATTCTCTTGACAGGCTCGGATTCAAGGATACAAGGGAGCCACTCTCCTGGCAGAGACAAAGAATCAGGGTTCCGTACCTGAATGTCATTCAAAGTTGCATAATCCTTTCAAGGCTTCCCACATAGTGCAGTAAATTTGTATGCATTTTTGCTTCCAGGGCTATCTGTTTGCATTGGTGACGGTATTATGTCTGCTTTGCTGAAAGTGGTCTTTGAGTGAAGTATCTGCGTTCGAGGTGTGGGACATTTCTGTGTCCGAGAGATCTTTTTGCAGTATTGATGTCATGCAACACGAGTGAATGCCAGTCTTCATCGATACGGTGCGTCATATTTAGCTGTTGAGGTAGCTCGAAGAGCACTCATAAATGCTTCGGTGGTCAATCCACCCCTGAGCTGGATCATAGTGCTTGTGACACTTGTCAGATCCTGTATGATATTCAAGTCGGAGGAATGGCCAAGTTGCAAAGCTTATGAGCTCATGCTGTCTGAGTTAGCCACCTCTGGTGTGTCACCTCGGGCCCACCTTCACCACGAAATTTACATAGATTTCGCAGTTCTATTTGCCTTGGACTCCATTCACAGTTCGCACTGAGCCTGCGGCAAGGGCTTGTCTTGCATCAATGAGAGTGTTATAGAAAGCTTGAGCTTGCCTTCGTCTCCTGACTGGTCCCCTTCACCATCCCTCAAAAGTTGGTTGAATCACAATACAAAATGCAACATCTCCGAGATACCCGATGCCGATGAGTGCCGTTCCGGGCCGTCGTCGCTGATGTTCATCATTGATGAACTGATCGGATAGTGATGCGCCTGATGCGTACTGATGCGTGGTCGGCGCAAGTTCTTCCTGTGTGGTTTAGCCCGAAATCTTCAAAGATCTCAACCAAAACCCATAATGCAACAGTGGAGTAAAAAATCACAAATGACCGACATCTTTCGAGATCTTTAAAGATCTTTGAAGATCTCGGCAAAATTTTCAATTTGCCCATCATCTTTATACTTCTTTACATTTCTCTAAAGATCTAGGGAAAAAACGTGCTGCAAACGAAAAAACCAGGGTTTTGTCCCACAAGGACCCTCAAATGTTTCATCGAAAAATCTGAATGTTCAAACTTTGCAAAATTTCTCGCTGGGGCTTTTGTTCAGAAAAAGTCAAGTTTTGCAACCTCACATAGTCTGGGCTGGTGATTTTCACGAAAAATGTGCGGGTGTGTGTGGCTGTGCTAATACCGCTGATGGCATCAGCCACCATCTCGTTGGGTTGTATTTATCTACGAGGGCTCATGTTGGACTGCTCTTGAGTACCACAGTCACTCAACCTTTTTATGATGCTTCCAAATGGCCTGTATGGCCTTTCCATCTCCCCTTAAGCTGCAGATCTCATGCAGATTCGGTGGCTGATGCCATCATCGGGATTAGCACAGCCACACATCCCGCACATCTTTTGTGAAAAGCACAAATCCAGACTTTGTGAAGTTGCAAAGGTCACCTTTTTCTACAAAAAGTTTCAGAGTGATTTTTTTTTCAAAGTTTGAAGTTGGACTTTTTTTCGAAGAAACGGGCACATTTTTGGAACAAACAGCCGTTTTTTCGGCAAATAATAAAAGTGCACGATGACCGCCATAGGATTGAGCCACTGCTATACAGAGCTATCCGTATTTCAAGAGGAACCCTTGGCCTTTCCCGTGCTCTTTTAAACGCCATGGAATCGAAGCCACCGTTCTTCTTTCACTGTGTCCGACACATAATCCTGGAATGGGAGCCGGTCACTTTCTCGCAGAAAGACGCACAGCGACTTCTCAAGCTCTGCACAGGAGTTATATCCTTCGGCTGCAACTATGCCTGGGCTGATGCAGATATTCTGCTCATTCTCGGCGAAATGCGCGTTCAGCGACTGTCGATCACCCCGCAGGAGCTTTTCGGTGTCGCAGTCCCTGACTTGGGCCACGTGCTGTTTCACTCGGTCACACATCTAGACCTCATTGGCATTGAGGGTATGCCAAACTTGAGCGAGGACCTTTCCAAGCTGCCCCTACTCACCCACTTGTGTTTGGACTGTGATTTGCGTGAGGAGCTTCTGTTGGCTGTGCTTGCGGACTGCCCCCGCCTGAAGCTCCTGCTGGTTCAATCTTACCAAGCCGGGGGGCCATTAACTTACCAAATCCACGATGTGCGCTTTGTACATGCAAAATGCTATGATTACTGGGCAGAATGGGAGGCCAGTGTTATGGGGCTGGCGGACTTCTGGTCGGAAGCCGAAGACTTTGCGATCCGCAGACGCAACGGGGAAATCGAAGGTCCGCTAAACATAACATAACATATCGCTTATGCTGTTCTCATGCATCTCACCCAGCGACTCGTTACTGTTTGCATTGAGATATATCGTACGCTCCGCTATCAAATCAAAGCAACCTGTTTATCCACCTTCGGGGTCATTCAACTTCGCGTCTGACTGGGGAAATGAAGAAGCGCACGACCCACTCTCGTCCTTGGTATTTGCTCCTGTGTTATATACGCGGCGGAAGGGACTAGGAAGAGGGAGTGATTCGGCCGACCGGGTGACCAGAGGAACTCGTGCGAGGATAATGCTCCGAGGCGACGGGTCGGAGATCGGAGATCGGAGATCGTCGATCGGGGATCGGAGATGGCGACCGGATCGTGCGGGAGGTTTCACTCAACACCACAAACAGCAGGGTGAGAGCCTGTAGCAGGAATCCTTCTTTCGGAGGGACGGAGGTAGAACGGAGGAACGGAGGAAGTCGGAGGGAGAACACTCTAGGACGAAGCTGACTCGGGTTTGCCAAGTAGAAACGTTAAGAGGAAGAGTGCCGTGTCATACAACGTTAATTAACAAACTAAAGATACAAGATGACCGGGTGGCGTATTTAAACTATCGGAGGTTATTATGTATCTATATAAGGAAATATCATGATGGTCTAAGCGCAACAATAGCGACTGACCAAAAAGGAAATAGAAGTTAGAACATGAGGTTAAACAATAAGTGAGAAGACGGATAAACGGGAAACGCTCAGTAATCCTTCATTGCGTAAAAACCCGGTTCGAACACGAGGTCCGAAGGAGTTTGAAGTGGAGCTGAGTCGGCGGAGGAGCTCCGTCGGCCGACCGCCGTCGGAGGTCGGGCGAGCTCCGAGAGCCGAGTCCCAAGGTCCGATGCACGGATATAACAGTATCCCCCTCTTACGTTCCTTTCCCACAAGGAACATGGGCTAGGACGTCGGAGATGATGGTCGGACATGTCGGAAGTGATGGTCGGACATGTCGGAGGTGATGGTCGGACATGTCGGAGGAACATCGGAGGAAAGAATGTCGGAGAAGAAAAAGTCGAAGTCGAGGCGCCGAGATGCCGAGAGTGCAGAGGTGCCGAGTCACGTGGTGAACTTGCTAGGATTACCAAATATCCCACGGTGAAAATTTCGTCATCAATCAATCTTGTTCTCAACCACCATGTCGACTCCGAAAAACACGCCGCCGCCGTCCCCGCCTCCGACGCACGAGTCGCACGACTCGGACGTCGCCTCCGCCGACGAGGCGGACATCAACAGGCGGATCCCAACCCCGGAGGAGGAAGTCGCCGCCAGAGAGGCGCGCAAGCGCGAGCACGAGGCGAAGAAGGCGCGCAAACGGAAAGTGCGCGAGGAGAAGAAGGCTGCGGCGCTGGCGATGGAGGCAGCGGAGGCGGCCGCTGCTGCGGAACGCGAGCGGGCCGATGGCCTCCAGCGCCAGCTCGACGAGATGCGAGCGCAATTCGCGGCGCAGTCCCGTGGCAGGAGGTCGGGTCCGGTGGTGGCGACGCTCGCCGAGCCGGAGGGGCGTCGTGCGACGTCCGATGAGCCGGACGAGTTGGCGGCCGCATCGGACGTACCGGAGGTCGAGGAGATAGAGCCGCCGCGGAAGAGGAAGGAGAGGGAGGTGAAGGGTGGCCCATTGTTCAAGATCAAGTGGGCTCCGACGAGAAATGGTGCGTCGCAGTCGTCGGATGTGATCGGAACTAACCGGATCCGATCCTTTTAGTTTGCTCCAAGTGCCGCAAGGGGAATTGGGAGTGCCTCTTGGCTTCCAACGCGGACATCACCGCGTGCGAGCGGTGCCGCCGCTTGAAGCTGGGGTGCTCCCATTCGCATGGGAAGGGCGTGCGGCGCAAGAAGCGCGGATCGGGTCCGACCACGGAGGTCGGCTCCGACTCGGAGGTGGCTCCCCGCCCAAGCAAGAGGCGTAGGGAGGTCTCTCCCGAGTCGGGGCTGCCGGCCTTGCCCCCGCGCGAGGTCCTGCCGACTCGGACCTCGGAGATGCGTCTCCTGGTCGAGCAGTTGGAGCGGGACAACGTGCGGATGTGGCAACGGATGGCCGCATCGGAGGACCGTACGAGGGTGTTGTACGAGCTCCTTGCGATGCTCCGTGGAGTCGGAGGTCGGGAGGGGGAGCTCGCGGCCATCGACGACATGCTCCGTCGTGCGATGGTGGAGTTTCCCCTTGGGCGTCCCTTGCCGGCTCGTGTCCGGTACGTCCTGGAGGGGAGCGAGTCGGAGGAGGAGCCGGAGGAGAAGCCGGAGGAGTCGGAGGAGTCGGAGGAGGAGAGGTCCGACCCGAAGGGAAAAGGGAAGGCGAGGTCGCGGCCGGAGGAGCGTCGGAGGGAGAAGCCGAAGGCTGCACGGGGAAGTGGGCGCAGGCACAAGTTCTCGGGGGTTCAGGTCCCGACGCGGCACGAGGCGCGGTTGGCGGAGATTGCCAACGATCTCTTCCCGCCTCCGTTGAACACGGAGGGCCTCATCCGCTTCCCTCCGAAGGAGGAGGATGACCCGATGGGCCGGGCCGAGATCGGAGGAGCGGAGGGTGGAGAGGTGGTGTCGTCGGAGGTCGCGAAGGAGGCGAGTCCCGTCACTGGGACCTCCGGGACGAGGAAGACTACGACACCGGAGCCGACCAACGAGGATGCTCGGAGGTCGCCGTCGGAGGTGCGCGAAGAAGCGCCGAGGATGGAGGTGGACGGTGGTGCTCCGACCGAGTCGGAGGTGACCGCCGGGGATGTGGAGATGGGTGGAGTCGCGCCGGAGATCGGCGGAGGAGCTCCGACCGCATCGGAGGTGGAGAAGGGAGGTGACGAGGGAGAGACGGAGCCGTTCGGCCCGGGAGGGGGCGATGTAGCGTAGATTTGGACTTCCGTATGCCCTGCGTCAAAGGGTCACAAAAGCAAATGACTCGGTAGATACTTTTCTTGGTTGTACATAGTCGAATCAAACGAATTGGCCGAGTTCGGCCTGAATCCGAAATGCGCGTGAGTTGAGAATATAAGTGTAAGCAGGATTTGAAGTGGACTTAGCGTAGCCCAAGTCAAATCATGCTGCTCCGCCGATCGGCGTCGGAGCCGATCATCGGAGGTGAAGTGGAAGGAGAAGTCGTCCTGAAGTCGGCTCATAGGTCGTTCGGACGAACTCCGTGATGTGCATTACACGGATTTGAAGGGATTTGGATAATAGCCAGAAAGCGGAGTAGGCTTAGGGAGGTGTAGATCAAGGACCATGGATATAAAGTGGAATGAAGGGTCGATGTCTTCAGGAGGTGCACATTGGTGAAGTCGATGTCCGGAGGAAGATGCGCGATGTCGGAGGGAGCTCCGAGTGCGTCGGCCGAGGGGCGGACGTGTGGAAATCGAGCGCGTTGATAACCGGAGTCGAGTACCAGTGCAAGGAGAGTGTCGGAGGAGATCCCGGAGAAGCTCCGAGGCTCGTACGACTGGGAGAATTCGGAGGAATGCTGCGTCGAAGAGCTAATTGAATGCGCAATCAGCGTCGATTCGGACGTAGAAATTCAGAATCTCATCGGAATTGCAGAATTTTGATAGTCCTATCCCCCCCTTAAGGGTAGACGTCCCATCGTCTAGCAATAGATTCCGTGCGAGAGAATGAAGTCTCCGAAAGTCGGAAATGTTGTCGCCCGAGGATCCGAGAGCCGGAGATACGCAATATAGTGGCCTTTTGGCCCAGTTGGTCTAAAATCGGAAGAATACCGGCTGGAGGATCGGAGGCGAGAACGGAGAAGATTCGCAAAGGCGGAGGACGAAGCGAAGGAAAGGAATATCCGCCGAGGATACGGAGAGGCGGATAAGGGAAAACCAACCCGAAGCGCGGAGCGCAGGGAGGTAAGAGGGAGTCAAAGATCCAGGATCGTCGGCGTGCGGTACAAGGCGATTTAACGGAGCCGAGATGTCGCAGGCAGACAAGGAAGCCAAAATCCAAGTAGGCCTGGAGACTTTGAGTCAATCGACAGAAAAGTTTTCGGAGGTGATCGGAGCACAAGGCTCGCCCGAGAAACCGGAGATAACGAGACGATGCTTCGCAAGGAGCGAGTCGAGGTCCGAGAGCGTCGGAGAAGATCCCGAGTGTTCGGAGATGAATCCCGGAGCACGGAGAGAGCTTCGAGGACGCGAAGACAGGATTAGTGACCTAATACCGGATGTGGCTGGCCCAAAGCGATAACGCAACCTAACCGCTGAAAAGCGTCAAAGGAGAATGACCGTGAACCCGATTCAAGGAGTACCGAGGTCCGAGTCGGCCGAGGGCCGAAGATTCGGAGACGGAGGGTGAACGGGGATGATCCGAACGCTGTGGACAAGATTTGCCCAAAGAGAAAAAACACAGCCGCGCGCCAGAACAAAGACGCGGCTGGAATCTCGATGTCTTCCGTGGCATAGCGGAAAACCAAATGACCGAGGACCCAAGGAACGGGGTCTAGGGTTCGAACCCTACTCGAGCCATTGATCTGATTCAGCCAACGTTTTGCCACGCGACTGTTGAAAGTCGGAAGAACGTTGCCGAACGGAGATGAACCATAGAACGTTTGGCTCAACAGTTCCGAAGTCGACCGAGGAATCGCATCGGCGGAGCCGAAGGTTCGGAACGAGGAACGGCGTAGTTCGGAGGAATGGCACAAGGCCGGAATGAGGATAGTCGGAACATGGCGAAGCCACCGAACGGACCAGAGCTCGGAAAGTAGTGAGCCTATCGCGGGAAAGCGGAGAAGCTCGGAGGAACGTGAAGAGAAATCGGATTCTTCACGACAGAGTCGCGAAGGTGGAAGGGTGATCCGGAGAGGCGACCGAGCGAGACGCGAGGTGACCTTGAAGGATCCAGAAGTCGGAACAGAGGAGATTCCAGAGCGTTCCTGCGAGGAGCAGAAAACGACCGGAAAGGAAGGGTTGCTCATCCAGAAGTCGGATCGGCCGACGAAACCGGAGAGAGCCAAGAGAGTTGTCCAATGCAGGACTTCCGAGAGGTCGATGGACCGAAATCGGAATCGGGAGGTGAGAATATATATCTCCGGGAGGTCTCGGCGGGAGTGCCGGAAAGTCTCGGCGGGAGTGCCGGAATGAGGTCCGAAGATCTCGAGGTGAGGGCGTCAAGTTGGTCGGTATAAGTCGGTTCGGACCCTCGCGCGCGAGTCGGCCGAGGCGGTAACCGCTCATCCCTAGCGGGAAAACCGGAACAAGATCCAACGTGGATAGTTGGCCGTGTGCACACTAAGTTCGACAGGATTTGGACGGAAAAGTTTGGTACCACCAATCATTCAGCTCAACGGAGCGATATTGTTGGAGTACGCGATATCCAGGAACCAGAATCAGGAAGAATTCGGAAACGGTTGACGCAGATTCCGGAATGGAAAACGACACCTTAGTGGATGGATGACAGAACGGAGCTGTCGGAATTATCGGAGAGTTTGCGCCGGAGCTCGGCCGAAGACCGGAGCGATTCCCATGTACGAAGAGAAACCCATAAATTCGCGGATAAGTATAGAACAAAATCTGGAACGGAAAAAGGGAAAAATTCGCACGGGGAGTTGAATCCCGGAGCAAAGGGACTAGAGTTGAATCATGAAAATCGTGAGGTGTCCGAAGCCTCGGCCGAAAGCCGGAGTTCGGAGATGTCGTGAATGCGATAGAAAGACTGGATGTGTGGATGGAGGAAACCTGAGAGGCACATTCGGATCGTCGACACGGTCGGCCGAATGCCCAGGTTGTTCAAAGCGTGGAGAAAATCTAGATGGTTGAGGAGACGTTGGCCGAAGCTCGGGCCAAACGTTCCTGAACGTTTCGGCTCTTCCGGCAGTCTTTGGCAAAGTGCCTTCGACCTCCGCAGTACAGGCAGAGTTCGAGCCGTACTCTCCGAGCCCGTTCCTCCGGCGTAATCCGCCCGTTTTCCCCGAGAATGGACCGGACTGATTCCGGAACGTCTCGGCGACGCGGTGGTGAACCGTGTTGAACCGTAGGACGCCCTGGGTCAGGAGCCGTGTCCAGAGGGGAGACGAACAGAGGAGCCGAAGTGCGAGACGCGGAAGGAAACGGAGTAGAGGATGCCAGGAAGAAGCGAGTCGAATCGGAGACATGCGGTTCGGCCGAAGGGCCGGAATCTCCGAATTCCTGTGACGAGTCCGCCGGACGCGTCTCTTGTTGCTGCCAGTACCAATGGTCGATACAGCGCACCGTCGCTCGGAGACCTTCCAGGGAACTCGGAAAGATCTCCGAATCAAGCTCCCGGGTGATACGAGAAGGAAGCGCGACGTAGAGAGCGTGACGAAGAGCGTTATCACTCCAGTCAAGGACCGAAGCGAGACGCGAGAAGTCGTCGAGGAAAGGAGTGATGTGATCCGAAACTTTCATCCGGAGCCGTCGGAGCTGCTCCTCCGAGTTGTCGGGCTGTGCGCGCGGGACAAAGCATTCGCAAAGCTCCATGACAAAAAAGGAGAAGTCCCCTAGCCAAGGACTGATCGTCGGGTCGGCCGTGACTTCGAAAAGCCGAGCCGCATCTCCTCGGAAGAACGACAGAGCGAAAAGAATCTTGTCGTTGTCCGTGGAGAAGTCCCGAGGACGTTCCGCGAAATGCGAGTAGCACTGCGAAAGGAATGGCTGTAACTCCGAGGGATGATTCCCATAGAAGTTGACGGGTAAGGGAAGTGAAGTCCGAGGGTGGTGATAGTCCGAGTCCGAGTGATAGTAGACTGAAGCCGGAGCCCCAGAGTCGACGTCAAAGACGGACCGGAAACCGGAAGAAAAGTGCGGAAGAGGACCGGATGTACGCAGGATGCTTCGAGGAAATGGATTCCCCTTGTCGTCGCAGAGCCGAATCTCGGCCGGACCCGAGGGGTGTCTCGGAGGGTCCATAGGCAAGAGATCATACACCGGAACGTGGTGCGGATGCGAGACCAGAGTAAGAGGTCGAAGTCCGAGTGCCGCTTCGGCGCCGCCGAACCCAAGACCGAGAGCGGATGCTAATGGTCGAGAAAGGCGCGACGAAACAAACGGAAAGAGCACTGGAAAAAGACCAGAAGTGAACGGAGCCGGTTGCTCGGCCGGAGCCGGAGCAAAGAACGAGATCCGTGAACCCATAGGACAAGACGTCGGAAAGGTGTCCGAGATGTCGCCTAAAGCAAGAAGATGGTGATTCGGATTAATCCAGAGAATCAGAGTTCGGAGAGGTGTAACCGAACAAAATCAAAGTCGCCAGGTGAAGGCAGACGATGAGAGAGGATGCCTGAACAGTGAGTTTGTTAATACTGTTATATACGCGGCGGAAGGGACTAGGAAGAGGGAGTGATTCGGCCGACCGGGTGACCAGAGGAACTCGTGCGAGGATAATGCTCCGAGGCGACGGGTCGGAGATCGGAGATCGGAGATCGTCGATCGGGGATCGGAGATCGTCGATCGGGGATCGGAGATGGCGACCGGATCGTGCGGGAGGTTTCACTCAACACCACAAACAGCAGGGTGAGAGCCTGTAGCAGGAATCCTTCTTTCGGAGGGACGGAGGTAGAACGGAGGAACGGAGGAAGTCGGAGGGAGAACACTCTAGGACGAAGCTGACTCGGGTTTGCCAAGTAGAAACGTTAAGAGGAAGAGTGCCGTGTCATACAACGTTAATTAACAAACTAAAGATACAAGATGACCGGGTGGCGTATTTAAACTATCGGAGGTTATTATGTATCTATATAAGGAAATATCATGATGGTCTAAGCGCAACAATAGCGACTGACCAAAAAGGAAATAGAAGTTAGAACATGAGGTTAAACAATAAGTGAGAAGACGGATAAACGGGAAACGCTCAGTAATCCTTCATTGCGTAAAAACCCGGTTCGAACACGAGGTCCGAAGGAGTTTGAAGTGGAGCTGAGTCGGCGGAGGAGCTCCGTCGGCCGACCGCCGTCGGAGGTCGGGCGAGCTCCGAGAGCCGAGTCCCAAGGTCCGATGCACGGATATAACATCCTGACTCGCTTCGGTAATCCTATTTTGGTACATTATAAGGTGCGTATGCGTACAAACAGTTAGCAGCCCATCGTTGGGTCGACGTGTCATCTTCGCATCCCCTCTCAAATCCCCGCGTCCAGGATTTCTTCAGATATCACCGCGCTGCTCTATCTCTCCCTCCAAGTGACACACAATCCGCTTAAGACTACTTCACAAGCGCGCTATCGATGTGTATGTCGTGCCAATGCCCCTGCGACAGTTCATTCGCATTCCCTGCATCTTGCAGAGCGCCTCCCGCGCGGAGCTGCACGTTTTGTGGCAACAGTAGGAATAGCTCGCGATGAGAATGAGGATAACTGTCAAGCAACCGTTTTTTTATTCGAGCTGCGCTTTCTCTCCGCCATCTGGTTGAGAAATCTTGATGGCATCACTCAGAAGTCACACGGTTCAAACTTCAAAACTTTTGAACCAAAAGCGCCGTGGCGGAGATTCACATGTGTTTTCTGGTACGGACGGGATCTGACACATATGGAGTACTTCCCAGCGCAATAATTGCCGAAAGATTAGCGCATTTGCTCCCTCATCGTACCACTTTCTGCGGTTTCAACCATCTTGAAACGCAGACGGCAAAAGGTGCCGGAGGTAGAGTCGAACGATGTGTGCGCTGGCGCAAAACTAAGGTGCTGCTTATTTTGCACGCGGCTGTGCACCAGTCATCGAACTACATATACATCGGGGTAACTTGCAACTACATCGTGATGGAACTTGGATGGAACTATGGATGTCACTATCCAGCTAGTTCACCATTCCAGATCCTTTCTGTTCGCGGCTCCACAACCTTCGTTGGCCTCTTCGGCCCCCTGAATATCCTTGGTCCACTCGTACATGCCCCCCCGCGCCCGGAAGGCATTCTGGTCCCAGCGTACCTCGCCCAGGGCCGTTTGCACGCCGACGTCCAGGATGCATCGTGACTGCTTTTCGCGCCCAAGCCCCTTGTCCAAAAAGCATAGGTATTCATCCAGGATCAAGTAGCTGGACGCCATGAGGGAGTTGGGCTCGGGCACAAAGCAGTCCAGGTGCTTGTGGCGGTCGCAGAAGGCGCGGAACTGCTCGTCCGAGATGAGGAGCTTCCGAGCATCGCGCTTGCGCTTGTCCAACGCAGTGTCGCTACTACCGTCGTCATTCTCGCCCGCAACCATCAGCACTTGGAAAACTTTCCAACGGAATGGGTCGAGCTGCTCCACTGTGGTGGCCATGTCCTCGCGCCAGTTGTGCGTGCAGACGACTGTGTTAAGCTTGAATTTGACTCCGAGCGACTGGCACCATCCACGGATGCGGAAGAGCTGTGCGACGTTCTCGCCCGAGCCGCGCCCGATGAGCATATTCGTCTCCTCGTTGAAACTGGCGCAGCTGACGCCGAGCACATCAACCCAGCGCCCATGCGCGCGCATCCACCCCTCCGTCACAAGTGTACCGTTGGTGATGATCGATACGCTCTCAAGCCCGAGCTGCTCCTTGCAGAAGCGGCATAGCATGGCCAGCTTCTTCGGATACAAGAATGGCTCGCCCCCTGCAAAGTTGATCTTGCGCATACCCGCGTCGCGCAGCAGCGTCAGCCCACGCTGCATGTCCGCCTCCAACGCCACGAACGACGTCTTCTCCGTGTGGAAGCAAAATCCGCATGTTTTGTTGCACTTCCGGGTGAAGTGGTAGTTGACAGAGATTGGCTTGGTGTCTTCCCTGGAGACGTCCGCGTAAATCAACTTGTCGTAGACAAACTAAAATAATGGGATTGCAGCGACGGTGGCTGCTATCCAGGCCCAGTTTGTTGTTTGCAGCATGGATGGAGACAAGGGAGCTCCGAGCTGGCCGTGTGCATGGCCTCTATATATGTGCTAAGCGCTAAACAGTTGTTTTGGGAAGCCACGAGGTGGAAGAAAATAGAGCACAGGTGGTTGTGCTAGGTTCTCACATTCTATTTCTGGTCCTTGGCTTTGATAAATCATTCGAGTGCAATGCTCATGGGACGGAAAGGAGTTCAAGTCCACTTTGTTCAGACCTGTAGGAGAAGTGGTCGAGTATTGCGGAGCGCTGAACTTCAGTCACCTGCCGTTACTTGACACCACACCTACTTCTCCCGGTAGGCTTCTTGTAGCGATTGTTTCACAAAGGCGCCTCTGCCGGCCGCGGAGCTCGAACGGGCTTCCCTGATAATCTGCGAGTCGAAATCCCTTTTGTTGGCGACAAGAATCAAATTATGTAAACTCGTCGATGAGTGCTCATGCGCCTCGACCTTGGAAGAAGGCTGGACGAATTTCTGGGGCAAATTGAACCTCGGAGCGATTTGATTTTGTGAGCCCTCTTAGATGTGCTTTCAATAGGCAAGTCTGACGTGACAGGTCAGAAGGCGCGTTCTGTTTATAAAGAGGCTGGATGCTGTATAGAAGTGGCTGGGTGCCTGATTTGTTCGTGGAGAATCCGAGCCCGCAAGCGCCGAGAAGTAAATCTAACTGGATTGGTCGAGGGGTGTGTATCTCAGGCTGTTGCCAACAGGGAGTCCGAGCCTCGACTTCCCTGGTTGACCCTACAAAGCAAACTGGAACAACGGGTCAACTGAGCTGCAACATGGACAACGCGGACAGGAAGACATGCCTACGCGTGGACGTCAGTGAACCCCAGCTAGGGCCACTGCTGGTTGATATTGGTCTCGAGAAATTAAGCGCGACGTGGTATCGAGCAAAAGAACCTTACCTCTAGGCTCCACAAACAGCGATGTGATGAGAGTCAAATCTATCCCGAGTTGGCGATGAGGTGGTGACAATATAAAAGTATAATCTATTTGGGACACTGCCTGCGAACGGAGCAAGACTCGCCGGTGAGCGTGCGAGTTCTTGGAAATTGCTCAAACTCAGCCTCATAATTCAGTTTGAGAATCGAAACCAAATTTTAAATCAAACCAGAGTTCGAATGTGTCAAATTCCCGTTCCGTTCCTGGTCATGATCCGAGGATGAGATAAGCTCGGGAGTGGCTGGCGCGATTGCTCGCCAACTTTGACAAATGTGCGTGAGACGAGTCGGGAAGAGTAAGAATGGGCCAGTAAGATCCGGAAATTCGGGGTATGGCGGTAGAGTGTGAACGAAAATCTCCTAGGATTGAGGCTTAAAAAACTTTCCGACCGGATATCCGAATTTCGAAAGTTGATTCCCCCTTGGGACTTGGTGTGATGATTTAATTACTAGACACGGGAATCCGAATCCCAGTCCAGTTTGAAAGGTGAGGAGGTACGAGTTTCCTATTCATAGTTACGAGTCAGGGACAGAAAGCGCATGCATACGGTAAGAGAAGACCATTACTGGGTCAGACCTGAGTCACGCCTCGGGGCAGACATGAAAATAAACATCCGCATTGCGTGGAGTTATGTGCAGAAAGGGGGGCAGATTTTCAGACGGCCGATGAAGTTGCCGCGCGTCGATGCCACGGTCACAAACTCGCGCTTCGAGGCCCTCCCAAGATCATTTGCGGATTGAGAAAAGTAATCTCGGCTCCAGATCTTTACGGGGATAATTTGGGGCACATCAATCAAAAAATCCAGAGCAGCCATTTTAGGGCAGTGATCCCGCTCCAATCCCGCTCCGATTTTTCATCAAAAGTACCTCCTCAACATCTCAACATCCCCGTTTGGATTTCTGCCCCGCGAGCGCAGCGAGCGGAAACTGCCCTAAAAGACGTCTGGAAACGAGACTAATATTCACTTACCCGATGCCCACCAGTGTCTTGAAAGCGTCTGACTCTAAGCGAGATCGGAGAGATCATCCGACGCTTCTCCGCCAGTCGACTTCTTTGACGGTCGACTCGGACCGGTCCTGGTCGCAGGCTTGTCTGACTGGAGCACGGTCACAGCCCACTATCTTCCGTTCGCATCTTGCTCCAAACCCCCCCTCTCTCCAAATGTCCTTTGTCAGCGACGTCGGACATCTGACCCTCGGCGAGGGCGTTTACAATAATGTACATGGCAACCTCAATATCACCCTCAACAATTCCTATGGTGAGAAAGATCGCCCCAAGATCGATGGTGAATATTCGCAGTCCTGCGGGAAGGACTCCCTATTGACCTGCTCCATGGACGCAAAAACTTCCCTGGAGTCAACGAACAAAGAGTCGGACGATGACATCGAGGTGCGTCATTTGAAGCACATTTTTGCCCTCTCGATCTTATTTCGATCTGTTAATAGGTCATCCGTGCCAAACATCTCAAGCTTGATCTTGAGATCGGGAGTGGTCCGGGATATTTTCTTCACGCTGGTGAAGCCAAATGTCGCGCTGCTATCGTCAAAGTCTTCGATTCAGGCCGGATTGGTCGAGCGGTATGACGGATAACTCAAGGATTACAATATCTCCACTGAAAGCGCTTGAAGCAACTGGAATCCACTGTGGCTCTGTCGAAAGGACTCTGGTACGTGTACGGCTCAGGTCACTCGTACTTTCTCATACCGAGGAAGTTCACAGTCACCCAAACATTCTGCGAATTGACGGGGTTTCGTCGCCCACGGCCGACACCGCCCACTTTATAACTTATGAGTACGGTGTGTCCGGATTCCATCGGAGCTCATGAGCCGATGGCTGACGACACATATTTCAAGCTTATTGGAAGGCCGCGGAAGGTCCACTCGCGGATGCGCTCGAGGATGATTCCACGACTAGCATCGTTCTGGGGTTCAAGATGGTGTGTCGGCCAGATAACTGTTCACTCGAAAAACCTCACGCGGCTGAGATCTCAGATCGCAGGACTTGCTGTAGGGATATTGCACGCTGCGCATAGTCGACTGATTTTAAATTTCTGTTCTTTTCTTTCCACAAGTCAGGGATGAATTATCTTATGAAGAGCCAAATCACGGCTCTGTTGTCAGCGGAAATCGAGGCAAGTCTGTATCTCATCCATTGTCGATATTTGAAAATCTCATCGTTTGCAGAATTTTGACGTCTTGCTCGATATCAACGACCGGTTTTTGATTGGCATCAACGCGTCCGCGCAACACGCCACCACCACCCCAGACCAACAGCCGCGGGATACAACAGCTAAATATTGGACCAACTTCAACGCGCTGTGCCGCAAGGTGCGCTTCTGCGGTCTACGGCAGTCTCCTCGACAAACATTCGCTCCAGGTTTTGTTGTCCGCTAATCGTGTGTTGTATGGTAAGTGGAATCGGTGTACTAAAGTGCGAAAATCATTTTACATCATACGTCTAGACGAGAACATCGTGAGGACTCCCCTCATTCCCGATAGTGAGCCGGCATCCGCGACCCCGCACAAAGCATGGGCCTCGCCCTTGCTAGGGCCACAAAAACCAGAACCATTCTCGTCGCAAACGCCACCAGGAGACGCGGCTTCTGTTCTTGGCTCTCGTCGAGAATATGTCTGGCGCACGATGAACCGGGGACAACATGTTGGAATAGGTGACTCATCGCGTATATTCGAGCTCGCGTATCACAGTATATAGCCCGGGACGACAGGGCAAAGGTTTTCACCTTTGCCCTAACGTCGTCCCAGGTATGTAGCTAGTGAATATATCTCACCTTTGCCCTAACGTCGTCCCAGTCCTTTGAGTGCTTGATTCCCTCTGCGCCGCCCCGCCGCCCCGTTTTTAACAGGTTATGGGCCTCGCGCTATAAAATATCGCCTCAGGACTATCTTTTGACGCATATACTTGGCCGGTCACCTTTTTCCCCCACCACCCGTTTGCGCCCTCGAAAATGTCAGATAACACTTCGGGCTCGCGCCCCATCCTCGAGCCCGATGGCTACGACACGTGGATCGATGATTTCGAGGCTTACACCGGCACAAAAGGCTTGTGGCGTATGTGCACCGGGGCCGAGCTCTACCCCACCCCCGCAAATCCAGCCGCGTTAACCAGGGAGGAACGTAACGACATAGAAGCATATGAGACCAGAAAAAGCAAGGCGAGCGGAGAGATTTGGCTGGCGGTGCGAGAGTCGTTGCGGGACGACCTGCGAGAGGTTAAAGGCGACCCCGTGGAGATGATGGCGGCCCTGGAAGCTGCGCACAATCACAAAGCTCCAGGCATTCGTTTCAAAGCCTACAACGACTTCCTCAATGTCAATCTTCGCGACGACGTCGAACCCAAGCTCGTGCTCACCACACTCATCTCGGACATCAATTCATCCCTCTCTTTCATCCGCCGTCAGCGCCCGGACGAGTTTACCATAGAAATGCTTGATGCGGAACTGGCGACCATGGTCGCCCTCCGAGCTCTTCGTGACTCCGGCGACTCGGAACATAGAGCCTTTGCTGCTCAGTTCCTGATGAAGGAGGATCTGAACTTCAGGGATGTCGAGGCGACAATACGGCGAGACTTCCAGTCCAAACCAAAGGCCAAGACAGAGGAAACAGCAACGTCCCTCGCTATGGCCGCGCTGCAGCAGGGTCCATGCTACATGTGCGAAGGTCCGCATTTTGTCAGGGACTGCGAGAAGCTGGCCAAGGCAAAGCAGCTGCTCCAGTCGTCGTCAAGCTCGCAACAGTTGTCGCCGGCGCCGCCGAATCGCACACGGGGTCGTGGCCGTGGAAAGGGATCTGCCAACGCCGCAGATGCGAACAGCGCGGCATCTCCAGCAACGGCTAGCCGCGCCACCGAATTCGCTGGAAAGGCGAGTGCCTTCGCCTCCACGTCGCACCGATCCCGCTGGCTTCAATCCCGAGCCGCGACTGCCTGGAATACCGACACAGGTGCAAGTTCACACATGACACCGCATCGGTCATGGTTCCTCTCCTACATGCCCCATCGAATCCCAATCAGGCTCGCGAACGACACCGTGATTTATTCGGAGGGCATAGGCTCGGTGAAATTTGAGCCAGAGGACTGCAACTGGATAGTGGTTTTCCACGATGTGCTGCATGTACCGGACCTCGCTGCAAATTTATTATCTCTCTTCCATCTCACGCGTCTGAAAGGCTATGAGATAAAGGTTTCTGGGGCCGATGTCTTGTTCATGCTCGACGGAAAGACCATGTTCACCGCCACGGTCGACGGAACGAACACGGGATACTTGAACGGGTCCGTAGTTGTTCCCGAGGCTGAAGCCGCCAACAAGTCGACGACTGTCCCTCTCACCCGCTCACTGTGGCATGATCGGCTCGCTCATCTTAACTTCGACGACGTCGAGCGGGTTATCAAAAACAAGCTCGTCATTGGCATGAAGCTGGAGTCCAATGCAACACCTGAACCTCTCTGCGAACCGTGTGTGATCGGGAAGCAGCGTCGCCACAACATTCCTCGCGGACCCGCTCAACGAAGCACCCGGCGACTTCACGTTGTCCACTCGGATCTTAAAGGGCCGATGAGTGTTGCGACGCCAGAAGGGTTCAAGTACTGGATGACCTTCATTGACGACAAATCACGTTTCCGTGCCGTCGTCTACCTGCGAAAGAAGAGCGATGCCGATGCAGCCATCCGAGTTTTCAAAGCCAAAGCTGAAGCAGAAACGGGTGAAAAGTGGACTGTTTTGCGGTGCGATGGTGGCGGAGAATACATCTCCGACGATTTGAAACGGTGGGCGAGTGAAAATGGATTGGAGATAAAAACCACCGAGCCTGGGGAGCCTCACCAAAATGGTGTTGCTGAGCGCGCAAATCAGGACATGGCAGATGCGGTAACAACACTCCTGGAGCAGTCGAAGCTGCCGCTAACGTTCTGGCGGCTGGCTCTGAATTTCTACATCCACATTTTCAATCGGACACCGACCTCCGCACTCCCTTCCACAACAACACCGTACGCTGAATGGAAACGAGGAAAGCGCCCCGACATCTCATACTTTCGGATTTTTGGGTGCCTGGCGTACGTCCTTATCCCAAAGAAGAAGCGCAAGGCTTTGCAGCCTCACTCACGCAAGTGCGTTTTTGTCGGTTATCCACTGGGTACAAAGGCGTGGCTGTTTTGGGATCCAGAGCGTCGTAAACTTTACACTAGCAGCCATGCGGTATTCGACGAGCGTTTCTTCCCCGGAAACTCGCCGATGAAAGTCGCACATATGCCTACCCTTCCGCCGCTGCAGTTGTCGGATGATGGGGGTGAAGATGATGATGGTCACCCTCCAACTTCTATTGCTGTCCCTCCAGTACCAGATCCCGCTCCCGATCCCGCTCCCCCGCCTATCCATGAACCTCCCCCTACACCGCCAGCCGCACCACCTCCCCGTCAGCTACGAAACCGCGCGGGTGGGTCACTAAATGTGAATCAGCTTGTGCGTCAGCAGATGGGTTGGTCTAAACCGGCTGAATTGGACGCACCGCGCGCTGACCAACCACACCCCATCGACGATGACTCGCCGCTAACACCGCTACCCTCTGACGACGATCTTGAGGACGAACCGGACGCTGAACTTGAAGCCGCATGTCGCGCCGGCCTGGACTTTGTTTACTCGGGTCAGTATGATAATTATCTGACGCACGAGGAGGCCTTAGAGTACGCGTTCGAGACGTCCGAGCGTACCCTCAAGGCCTCATCATCCTCTACGGAGCCTCGCACCTATGCTGAAGCCATGCGCCGAGCGCCCGACGAGCGGATGCATTGGCACAAGGCTGCGCTTGAGGAGATTGACGCGCTTGTGCTGAACGGGACTTTTGAGCTTGTCGAGCTCCCTCCAGGACGCCGAGCCATAGGGTCCAGATGGGTCTTCAAGGTCAAGAGGAATGCGGATGGCACTATCGAGCGGTATAAAGCCCGTCTTGTGGCCCAGGGTTGTGGTCAGCGGCCAGGTTTCGAATATAACGAGACATTCGCACCGACACCCAAATGGGCTTCCCTCCGCTCAATCCTCGCGCTTGCCGCCATCGAAGACCTTATCCTGTATAGTGTCGACATCTCCAATGCCTTTTTGCATGGGCAAGGAAGAGATCTACATGAAGCAACCGGAGGGTTTCGTGCAAAAGGGGCCCGACTGGGTGCTGCGGCTGCAGAAGTCCCTCTACGGGCTGAAGCAGGCTGGTAGGGTCTGGTTGCAGACACTGCACGAGGCTCTGACCAGCATGGGCTTCTCTCGGGTGACTTGCGAGCACAGCGTGTGGGTGTACGGGCGAGGAGAGGATCGGGTAATTGTCCCTGTTTACGTCGATGACATGACCATCGCGGCCAAGTGCAGAGACCGTATCGACGAGATTATCGTTGAGCTGAAGAAACACTTCAAGCTGCGGGAACTCGGGCCAACTTCTTGGCTGCTCGGGGTCGAAATCAAGCAAGACCTCGGGCGTGGAACAGTTACTCTCTCCCAGCGCCAATATTGCCTTGACATCCTCGAACGTTTCGGCATGTCAGATTGCGATACGGTCGCAACCCCACTTGATCCCGGAGCCAAGCTTTCTAAGTCCCAGTCCCCGAAGACCTACGAGGAAGCCGTCGAGATGCGCGCCATCCCATACATCAACGTCGTCGGAGCTCTGGCATACCTCGTGATCGCGACACGCCTGGATTTAGTGTATGCTGTCAGTGTACTCGCGCGTTTCTCCAGCAATCCCGGGCCAGCTCACTGGAAGGCTGCCAAGAGAGTTCTACGCTACGTCAAAGGAACGATTGACTACAAGATCACATACACACGTCCTCCCAAACCCATCTTGTCTCCCTCCCACCTCTTCCAAAGCTTCTCTGATGCAGACCATGGCGGAAATCCAGACAACGGTCGCTCCACCAGTGGTTACGTGGTCCTAATGGCTGGTGGTGCTGTAAGCTGGTCGAGTCGGCTGCAAGGGATTGTGACGCTGTCCACAACAGAAGCCGAGTTTGTCTCCGCGGTTTCGGCGGGCCAGGAGATCCTCTGGCTGCGAAACTTTTTCACGGAGCTTGGCTATACATTCACTGGCCCATCAACACTACACATTGACAACGAGTCGGCGCTCGCTGTCGCGAGAGACCCAGAAAACCACGGACGCATGAAGCACCTCGATCTGAGGTTCTACTGGCTTCGCGACGAGGTGTATAAGGGAAGAATCGCGGTGGTTCATCTACGGACAGATAAGATGCCCGCGGACATTCTTACAAAAGCAATGGGTCGCGCAAAGGTCGATGCAATGATTGGATTACTCGGGCTAAGCTCATAGACGCGCCTCGTCATGGGGGTGTGTTGGAATAGGTGACTCATCGCGTATATTCGAGCTCGCGTATCACAGTATATAGCCCGGGACGACAGGGCAAAGGTTTTCACCTTTGCCCTAACGTCGTCCCAGGTATGTAGCTAGTGAATATATCTCACCTTTGCCCTAACATCGTCCCAGTCCTTTGAGTGCTTGATTCCCTCTGCGCCGCCCCGCCGCCCCGTTTTTAACACAACAATCTTTAGCCACGATCCCAAATCGAATCACACGGGATCTGAAAAAGGTGTCATCGTTGGTCAAAAAGCTGGCATGGCCGGATCGCGACAGTGCGCACCGCTGCGCAGGATACGTCCGCGAGGAGATTACACTTACGGCGACGACGCGTGATAGCGCAGTGATATATTGCAATGCGCCGAGCCCACTGGAGATTTGCTGGGTCTGTCAGGAGCTCGTGAACCAAGGTGAAAGTGTTCGCTGCAAATGCGGGTCGGATGAATGGGGTATGTATTAAGGCTCCAACCGTTTCCATTTTTAAACGTTTTAAACGGTTAAAACCGTATTTATTTTCGTTTAGTTTACGGACCCCTGTAAACACCAGATAAACGGTTTATACACGGTTAAACGGTTGTTGGGAAGCCGATCCCCTTTTCACTGGTTTGTGCTGAGCATTTTGAGGTCAAATTTGAAGTACAGTGGGTTTAATGCTTTCTGAGACACGGCGGTGGTCCTCCGAGGCCCTGACTGCCAGTGACTGGCTTGAACGGTGGTGAGCTTCCCAATTTGGCACTATCCCCGTAGCATGATGGCACCGTCGGTCATCTTTACATCGTCGATTCTGCCACGGATAATCTTGGATGCTGCTCCTGAACCACAAGGACTCATTCCTGAGATGAATCGGGGAGTGCAACCGACTGATGGAAGCCATAGAAAATTCACCCAAAAACAACCGTTTAAAAACGGTATAAACGGTTTTTTAATCGTTTGTTTCCGTTTCCGTTTAGTTTACCCGGAAGTGTAAACGAAAACGAAATGGTTGGAGCCTTAGTATGTATGCAAACAGCTGTTCCTATCCAAGATATTCAAAATTCATCTTGCTGTGGCAGGCCCCTACTGGCGACCCACTGTCAAGTGCCGCTACTGCAAGTACTGGAGTCACGTTCATTGCCTCAGAAATCACCCCAATCACCCTCTTAACCCGAATGACTTCACCTGTGAACAGTGCCGAACTTATCCGCATCCTCTCCTCTTGTTGGAATGATGTCAAGCCGACACGTACGAGTGTCGTGGCGATTGACTGTGGTGGGCTGTGGTTGGCTGCACATTGATACGCTGGCATGGAGACGTGACTCAGCTGGTCTGGTTCATTCACGGCGGACAATGAGCTGTCACCTGCGAAAAGGGTTTACGCGGTCACCGGATCGCTACCTGAACCGTCACCTTGTTAATTCCGGGCCCATCTCCTTTTGGCAAGCACGAGGCAGCCATGTGTCTCGGACGTTGCCGGGGTCAGTTTGATGGCATAGGTCAAATTTTGGATTGTGAATTCGAACGGTACTCAAATATTATCGGGTTTCGCGCGGAAAAAGGGTATCTACACGTAGAATGATTATACCGTAGAATCCAGATAAAGGAGTGCCAGAAACTATTAGAAACCATGCTCCGAATGAGTGAAAACCTGATTTCTCGTGCTTATAGCTGCTCAAATCTTCTCGCTACTCTGTGGTGTACTGAGGTGACCTATTCTACTGCTCACTAATTTTTGCGGCTTACATTGAATGCCTCAACTGTGCGTATCAGGTGTGTTGAGAACGGTGTGACCGGCCGGAGCATCTCGGCAGGGCCCGGCAGCCGCCTGCCTGTCACGCCCCTGCTGATGTACGTCCCTATCAATCCCGATACCATGAACTTCCACCCAGCAAAAATTGAGAACAAGGGTGTGAGTAATTGCAATGCATTCACAAGAAACAATTTCCTGCCGGTGGCTTGGCCAAGGAAAACTGCAGCATTTTGGCGTTCAGCACATCTTTTCATTCAGTGATTTGATGTTCTCTGCCAGAGTTCTTACATAGACTTGGTTGGTGTGTCAGGAACTTTATTTTGGGCTACCTACAATAATATTCCAGGTACAATCAAGCTCAACAGAAAATTTTCTTGTTTTCAACCAACAGATTTCCCGGAAAGGTCCGAAACACATGGCAGCCTCGTGCCAAAGTCGTTAGGCCCAATGGGGCACCTTCTCGGATTTAACAAAGTGACGGCTCACGTACTGGTAAGGTGACCGCATAAACTTTTTCGCAGGTGACGGCTCATTGTCCGCCGTGATTGTTACTATGTTACTATTGTGAACACTACCTATGCTACATGTGCAGCTGAGGTACGGGGTTTAAGCCGTCCACGGTAGGCCATAAACTACGCGATAGAAAAGTTGGTCGTGAAAAGGTGTCGCAGGCGGAAGGTATCGCAAAAGTCCGTTACAGTCAGTACCACGTGATCAACTGATCCGATCATCCATAAAAATTCCATCGGGGTCGACGAGCGGACGCGGGGACGCGACAGAGGCATCTGGGAGCGCCGAAAAGATGTCGAGAGGAAGGATGGGGTTTCGGTGAATGGAAGGGGCAGCGAGAGCGACACAAATGGTGCGGAACAGGCTGGATGCGCGCGCGCCGTCCTGGATGATGGTGGCGAGCGTGTCCGGAGCGAGGAGAGTGGTGTGCTCGAGAAGGGGGAGTATGTGTGCGTGAAATGTTTTAATCTGTTTTTGAAAGCAATCGAGTCGCCTCATAAGCGCGCGATGGCCGATCACTATTTTCCTGTCAAGGCGGTGGCGAGCGCAAGCGGGATGCGACGTGAGCCCGGCCTGCCGCGAGCGTATGGCGAGGAATCTAGCGGCGCGGTGGTGCCGGCGCGGCATCGGTGGTGCGTCTGCTCGTCGTTGTCTGGGACGAAAGGGTGTGCAGGTTGGGCGTGGTGTATCTGGGGCTGGGGGGCATGGTATTGGGCTGAAACCTCGTCCAGGGCAGCGGACGGTCCTGGGCAGGTGAACTATCGGCGGCAATCGAGTGCCCGACGCTCGATGCAGGCGGAACGACGACTGGCCACCGGGGGTGGTGGTGGTGGTGGTGGTTGTTGTTCTACCTCATTCGTTTGTCTGTGTATTGTACATTGTCCTCTAGGTATAAAAGGCCGCTGTTTTCCTGAATAAATCATTGGATTGCGAAGTTTGGATCGTACCTCTCTTTTCCCTCCTTGGATGTGATATTCTTACAGGTTATTGGCCCGACGCTTACTCTGTGGATTTGACTCGCTCTTGTGTTACGAACCGAACCGAACCGATCGCGCCTACCCGAAAGCGCGTGTCCCAAACCCGAACCTGATCGTGCCTACCCGAAAGCACGTGTACCGCGCTGAGCAGCACCGAAAGTCTGCTCGCTGAGCAGCACCAAAAGTCTGTTCGCTAAGTCTGTTAGCGGCAGTGATCCCGCTCCGATTTCTCATCAAAAGTACCTCCTCAACATCTTAACATCCCCGTTTGGATTTCTGCCCCGCGAGCGCAGCGAGCGGAAACTGCCCTAAAAGATGTCTGGAAACGAGACTAGGTGTGGCCAAGATTGGGCCAGCAGAGAGAGTCGCCGGAGAGTCGAGACGGGGGTGGTGGTCTCTAAAGCAAGAACTTCGGAGCGCACTTATGCACGATTCGGCGTTATAAAATCTACAAACGTTCTGCAGTGGCAATGAACTGCGAACGACTCGGGGACGACGAGTAAGTAAGTTGTACCAACTTGAAAGAGGAAGAAGCCTTGGCCAGACAACTACATGTCGCTGGCAAACAACCTAATCGGGTCTCGCTTTGTCTTTTCGCAACCTTTTGGACTCGACCTGAACGCAAAAAAATCAAACAAACGAGTCGAACCGAGGACGACCGAGCGACACGATTGAGAGAGGACGAGGCTGCGGCCGGGATCAAGCCGGGATTAGCCGGGAGCCTCTTTGGGAATGGTTACGTTTGTTTTCCAGAGCCCTCATGCCGCTCTGCGCGCCGTCCGCGCTGAATGGCTCAATAACCCTCAACGTTCTTCATTGATATCTTTTGCTTCGGGTACTTACCTCCGTTGGCCCCGTCTCTCGTCGTCCAGAGATGGCCAAAAATCCGACTGAGAAGAATCAAGATCTCGCTGAATCTCGCTAACAAAGTCGATACATCGCCATTGCAACAAGTGGATGGATCGTACGGGACCAGCGCGCGTAAAGGCTCGAGCTTCGTCTGCTTTGCTTCGACGCGCGGGATCCCCATCCGTTCTCAAACTATCGCTTCCGGCTACCTGTGCGGTACGCGAGCGTCGGCGTTTGGCGGGAAAGAGACACCTTGTCAGCGACTGCGCCCAGATCCAGGTCGTGGAGCGCTTGATTGAGGACCTTTAGCGGCCATAACGGAGGGGGGATTTTGGGCAAACGCTGCGTCGGGCTCCATGTCACCAACCATCCCACCACGGGTATGTGCCACAATCGAGGATCCTTTGGCACTAGCTGACCGCGCGTACAGAACCCCCGCGCTCGTTATCACGTATCCGACTCCTCTTTGCCGCGAAGCGCACCCAATCCCTCGCGTTGACGTCGGCGACGCGTCAAGTGCGGGGTGTCGCACGGGCACAGTCTTGCACCCAAAACTGACCCAAACCGACTATCCATTTTCAAAGCTCGATGCGTGCGGGATCATGCACAGTACGATTTGACGAGTACGCGTCCGCTGCTGAGCATATATATATACGTACCGGACTAACTCAATCTTATAGTGAATCCATCCACCTCGATCTCTCAAGGGTGATTCGCTCGCTCTGCGCCTACGACTATGATTATCAGCATATGCGCGCAGACCCCCGCGCCGCCATTATGTACGGGTCCTCCACGCTCCCGATGCCGCACCTTCCCGCGTGTCGTCCGTCGCATGCGCCCCGCCATCCCAGCACTACGTATTCTCGCTCTCCGTGACATCCTTCTTCCCCCGCCACTCTCTACTAGCCGCGCCCCCGCCCGCTTTTTCAGCGCCGGCGGGATCAGGGGACGAGCCTCGTCGGGCCCCGTTGCTGAGAACGCAGCAACCGGGGAGGAGGGCAAGCGCGAGCGCGTGCGGTGCGGAGCGGTACGCGGGCGTCGGTAGTCGCCGCCCACGACCCCCGTCTACCACTGCTCCTCCGCTTCGCGCAAGCTTGGCGCTGGTGGGAGCCACGCGACGTCCTTGGTCAAGCGCTGTCGTCCACTGCGCCGAAAATACGGAGGAGGAGGACCGCGAGCGCGAGCGCGTGCTGCGGGTGTCGCCGCACTTACGGTCATGGATGCGCAATTTCCGTGGACAGCTGCAAATAGACGACTGCTCGGTAAATAAACGACTGCTCGGCAAATAAACGACTGACGATACAAAGCCCTCCGCGCTTCAAGTCCCCACCAACACCAATATGCACTCCCGACCTCGCCCCTCGCCCCTCGCCCCTCCCCACCTCTCCCCCTCTGCGCAAGCGCCGAATCGATGTAGCTCCCGCGCGTCCTCCCACACCTCCAGCGATAGTTCGCCGTTCCACCGCCGCCGAGAACTGTCTACGCCGCTCCCGAATCACCTCGCCCGTTGTCTCGTGCCGGAGGGCAAGTATGGGACGAGCGTCACTGTACCCGCGCAGGCACTTCCCGGGAAATGGAGAACGTAGGGATCGGGGAGGGTGGGGGATCGGGGAGATTGGGGAGGGTGATCGTGCGGCGCGCCTACGTATTGTAGTACCTCCGATAGTGGATGCACAGACGCTGCGCTTCGCCGCCCACGCTCGCACCGGTCTTCGCTCTGCCTGGCGCGCGCGCTTAGGGCTAGTGGGAAGGTGGGAGCGATGGGTGAGCGTCGCGATGCCAGTCGACGCGCCGCCGCTGTCGCACGGCGTCCTGCCCAGCTTGACCTCCATGCCCACCCCGTAGGCCGTGATCGGTCCCTCGAGTCCTTCTCGCCTCGTCGACACCACCGGCCGCTCGGTCTCCCCACCGGCCGCCGTATTCGTGTTCGTGCTGCCCCCGTGCTCGTAAGCGCCCGTTGCTGCGCGGATACTTAGCGGACTGACTCAATCTCCCAGTAAAGCCATCGAGCTCGATTTCCCCGCTCGCTCCCGCTGCTTGCTGTTCGCCGGCGGGAGTATGGGTCGAGGATCGCCGGCCCGCGTAGGCTCTTGCGGAGAACGCAGAAAGTCGGGAGGGCGGCGCAGTATCACCCGTACTCGACGCGCAATCGCTCCTCCGCACCGCCGCCCACGCTCACTCTCTACCAGCCGCTGCCCCTCGTCCTCGCGCGTGGCCGGGCAGCCTGTCGACAACGCAGAAAAGCGAGGAGGATGGCTGGCAAGAGTGAGCGCACGGCGCGTGTGTCGCAGTACTCCCGGTAGTCGACTAGTTCGCTGCCCACCATCACTACTCCTTCGTCTCGCGCCCGCGGTTCCCATCGCCGGCAGGAATCATGCGACGATTACTGTACCTCGGCAGCCTTCTGCTGAGAACGCAGAATGTGGGGATGAGCCAGGGTGCGGCACGGTTCTCCGGCAGTCGACGCGCATCCGCCCCGTCCCTCGCCGCAGTCGGCCTCTCGGTCATCCCCCGACGCCGATGTGGCCCTGCGGCATTCTCACGGCGCTCAGCTCCAAAACATGTTCCGCGTACCGAAGGACAAAAGCGCGTGAAGGAGCTCAAGCGCATAACGACGACGTCGCACCCGCGATCTACCCGTGTCGACTCTCCTCCGCGCAGGAGACGCGCCGCCGCCGTTGGCGTACTACAGCAATCGCGAGAAGGCGGCGCTGACCGTGGCGACGGCCGAGCAGAGACGCAGATACACCCCGACGCTAAGGGGGACCGCGATGCAGAGCTGGAGCTGAATACAGCGGGCTCCACGCGCTCACTGCTCCGCATCAGTATCTCATCCTCTCACCGCCACGGTCCATCGCCGCCCGCTTCCCCATCGCCTGCGGGAACTATGGGACGAGTGTCCCCTTGCCCGCGCAACCTGTCGACACCACGGATTTGGGACTAGGCTCGAATCCAGCCTGTCTATCGAAACTTAACTGTGTCGTGTCTATCGACAGGTTTCATAGACAGACGGTCACCGGTCTAATTTGGGACTAGGGCGAGCGGGAGCGTGGTCCGCGCGTGCCGCACCAACTACCCGACGCGTAAAGCGCTCCGTCTCGCTGTAATCCCACTCCCCTTACCCATCTCGATCTCGATCTCCCCGCATGTCCGACTTTCCGCGACGTCTTCCCTGCAGATTCTGTCACCCTCTCCGCCTCACTCGCTGCCGGCGTGAGCTCGCCGCTTTCAAGTTCCCGCGCTCCTCGTGCTCAGCCCAAGACAAGATGCGCGTATGCGGCGCTGGAGAGCGGGCGTGTGAATGAGATGGAGGGCATTGCAGATGAGGTCGCGTTGAAGAAAAAGCACTGCAGACTCGCTGCTGAAGCGCAGCAGCAGTGCAATCGTCTGTAGGCGGCACTGGCGGAGGCTTTCCGTGCACACGCAGACGGACGAAGCGATCCTTGTGTCGGAAAAATCCCAAATGACTCTCAACGTCTCCGGACACCTTGCAAGACGTTGCAAGGTCATTAGGTTTGGGGCGGCTTGCAGCGCATATGTTAGGTTCTTATAAGTACTTCCAAACCACCTGTGTGGATGTCAAAGACTTCCAAGGCCCCTGGTACCAAATGACCTTGCGACGCGCCGTAAGGCGTCGGAATCCGCCCAGTTGTCCACAACGCAAAAGCGCGGCACCGCAAAATCATTTAAGCTATTCATTTTCTTTCACACCGAGGATCCGAAGTGAGGCAAATCATATATTCAATGGATATATACGGTACACGACTATAAGCAGCCGGAGCCGTAGCTCCACAACGGCGCAAAGAGAGGCGGAGGGTAACAATGACATGCTCACCTGAAAACACGGAGTCCGTTGAAGGCCTGAAATCGACCGAGTCGAGTGTCGTGTACCTGAGTGCCCCTGCGGGTGGCTACAGGCATGCATCTGCAGGTAAGTCAGCAACGATAAGAGGGGCGGCCGAAACCTGCGTACATGTCGACCGTAAGCAATTTGCATGATACATGAGTCCGAGGAAGTCTGGCGGTGCGACAAACGTGAGACGTGAAGGTGTGTGCAGATCTAGAGGGGGTGCCGGTTAGTGGATGCGGAGAGACGATATCATGGCGTCCGCACCTCCGCAAATGTCCCCGTCTCCCAACCGTCTCCGCACGCGGGCGTCGGATTTGAATTGCATCTCTGGTAGCCGGCTGGTACGACGGAGCGGGTGAATACCGGACGGGGATGGCGGAATCCGGTGCGATGAGGGGTAAAATGGCGGCGACGGACGACTGTGGTGGTGGTGGAACGGAAGGAAGAGAGGTGGAGTCACACGTCACACCGCGCCGGTTAATGTAGTCAGCCATGGCGTCATTTGCTCCACCTCTCATTCGATTCCTCTACCTTAGTACATCTGCGTGTACTTACCCCGACCCAATGCCTCCTCGTCGTAAGCCTCTTCGTCGCGCGCACTCGTCCATGACACATGTGTCAGACTCGGAGACTCCGAACCCGAGCGGGAAGCTTTTCGAACCAATTCAATCGGTGCTTGCTCCTTCACGTCTTCTTTTAATTCGTCCGCACCCGACACTCCCCCAACCGCAACTCGCCGTTCGTGCATCTTGTTCGGATACTGGATAAGGTCAGGGTCATGCTCGGACTGTGCGTCACGACAAAGACACGACTCGATCATTCGGACGAGCTTTTGCGTGAATATGAGACTGTTTCGGGGGTCAGTCCCCAGTTAAATTCACGCATCTTCGAACTGACACTGTCTTTCAGAGCCTCTATTGGGAGTTTGGCAAAGATTACAATTTTTTGAAGCACCACTTCCTGCAACACGCGCGCCGTGCGTTCATTACCAAAGGAACTAGCCGGAACATGAACACACGGGTCGGCGAAGGTTTCCAGCAAGAAGCTGCGAAGATGTACGAAAAAAACGAACGGTAAAAATGCCGAGCATCAGGTATATCTAAGCTCCCAGCACATGAAGAAATATTGACGTCCTTTAGATCTCAATGCAGGACACGGCATGTATTATATTACTGTGTTGACGAGGACATGTATTTGCCTGTAAATAATATCGATTGGATGCATGGTGTATGCATATGCGAGATCATTCTTGAAAATGCCCCCCGCTGTTGCAAATCGACTCCGGCCGTTCCAAGCCCTGGGTGGCTTGTCACGCCTTACGACTCCTTGGGAGTCGCCCCCATGCCTTGCCTTGGCTTGCAAGTCCTTGCGACATTTGAGTGGGTGCTTTACAAGTACTCACAAAGTGTTCCAAGGTCTCAAGTTGATTCAAGCCCTTGCAAGTCATATGGGTTTTTTCCGACATGAACTTTAAGGCGACCGCCCCTGCTCAGATTGGCTGGCGCCGCGGATGATGCGCAGCCGCAATCGCGAGGCGCCGCTGGCTGTGGCGATGGGAGTGCAGACATAAGACGTCGACGCGGACGGTGATGCAGCGCGCGAGCCGGACGGCCGCCTCGACACGCTTGAGCCGGAGGTGGGGACGTCAGATAATGTGGTGCCGCGTCCGGATGCTCGTGGTCGCGTACGCGCCGGTGGACATTCTGCTGGAGCACCATGATGGCCCGGGCTTTCGAGTCTGGCGCTTGCTAGAAACGGTAGCGGGAGAGCGCAAGAGAATTGGCAAGAGAGCGATGATTGAGGGCGGGGCCGAGGACGAGGTCGTACGAGTATGAGACGAACACAGCCAATGAGGAAGATTGGAAAAAGGCTAAGGAGCGCGCGCGTCGCGGCTTGATTGGGAGGCATCGGTCCAAGTCCCACCCGATGCTACTGCTGCCTCCTCGCGGACCGGCATGGAGGAGACAAACAATCGCACCGGTCAAGCATGGTGTTGTGTCTCCCGGTCATCCGCCCGTCCATGTTTGCTCTGGTGACGTTCACAGGAACCCACAAGGAACCCATATCTCCGCCGTGGTCGAGGCAGCGTCTTTTCTTTTGTCCTCACCCACCCATCCGCGCATAGCAAGGTCTCGTCGCGTTCTCCCCCAGACCTGGACGTCCGATCCGTTTAGGCTACTCGTGGTTGCTGGGCCTATGCGCATCTTCTCGTACAATTCTCGATATTCGTGCACTGTTTTTTTCGTACATCTCCTCCGTGTGTTTACTTGGGATATCGTTACCTCTGCGTAGGATCTTGTTACAAACCTGTATTGTATTGATTTTGACAGAACTGCGCTACTTTCCCCGCGGGACGCTCATTCCAAATCCTATCCGATTGCCTTATTGTGACCAAAAGAAACGAGGAGCATACGCGCAGAGTCTGAATCAGCTCGATCCACTGCCAGGGCCCAGCACTGCCCGTAAAAAATTGAAGACACGCAGACGCGGGTACTGTTTTTTCAAGGCGTTTCAGTTCCCAAGGCGCTAAGCAAATTGGGTTTTCGCAGCGTGGTACAGACTAGGATGCTCGCCGACCTTGAAGCAGATCGCGCTCGCGTTGCCGAGCTTCAGACACGTATCCTTGCTCTCGAACACACGCTGTCCGAATTGCGTCTTGAGCAATCGCAAGCGCAGGATCGGCTTGATTCTTACAGATACCCGATTCTGACGTTGCCAAACGAAATCACATACGAGATCTTCATGCACTTCCTCCCACCCTACCCCCACTTCCCGCAACTCATCGGCCCATCCTCGCCCACGACTCTCACCCAACTCAAAATCAGGCTGCAAGCTCGAGGAGTTGCGCTTCACGGGTGAAAGGATATTGCCGGAGATGTCCTACCGACAGGCATTTCCTTTGCTTCCCAAGCTTTCCTTTGAGACGGCCGATGAAGTGGAAGTTGAGGATGATTGTTAAACAGCTAGGGTATATTTTTCGTGATGCGTGTATTGCCAGTGCTCTATTCCTTCCATGCACTGATGTTCATCGCATCAAATAGCCCGAATGTAATACTGCCATCGTTATGTTTTGTCCCGGCTAATCTATAATGGCCCAACACATCATTTCTGCGAGCGCTCTGGACACGCTGATACTTCCCCTTGCGCTCGACATATTAAATCTTCTGCGCCCTCGACTTTCTTCAGGCGCCGCCGCGCAAGTTAACAATCACTGCGTTCCGACCCCCAGTAGACCGAGTTTGTCTACATTGTGGGCACGTTCGGCTACCTCGGTCTACGTCTGGCTACATTTCTACAGGGGGTCGTAGACGAATGGGGATCGGAACGCAGTGAATGAGTGCTGGATCACGCAATAGTATCGGGTCTTCCTCTGACGACGGCCGGCTAGCTGAGCGCCGTCCGGGATGTCCCCCTCTCTCATCCTTCTCTCTTGAATGCTGACACGAACCAGCAGTGGCCCTTAATTTTCAGCCGGTAAACCAGCTTCTTCGCGTCAAATACATGGTCGTGTAGTTCGGAATTTCAATCATTTCGCCTTGAGTTTGCCACACATCGCCGTCGCTCTGTCTGAACTACATCTTGGAGCTGTGTAGACTCCGATAAAAGGATCTCGCGCGTGGGACACGGCACAAACGCAGAATGAATTCGTGTTCTAATGTCCATTTAGACTTCTTGGAAGCTACAAGGCGCTGGGCGGACAAGGCACACATGTTTGGTAATCTGATAAAAGCCGTATACCGCGGCGGCTGTGAGTGTGGAGACGCGGGAGCAAAAACACACTCACCACCGAAGTATTGTGATTAATGGTCTGAGAATATTATTATGACATTCCCGGACCTCTCGACGGAGAGCTTTCGAAGGGAGGGGAAAGCTTTGCGATAGCTCTCGGACTCTGGCACTGATGTTTCGACGATGAGGTGAAGTTCTTCCAGTTTGCAGCCACATTTCGCAGCAAATGCTGATAGCGATTCCATGGGGTTGGGTGGTTGAAGGAAACTCTCCGGGATCTCGAGACTGCGCAGTCCAGGGACAATGAATTTTTGGAGAAAGTCTTTCGAATGCTGAAGTCAAGCAATACCAATGATTCCAAGAACGGAAGCGTGATATCCCGTCGAACCCCGCCATTGCTGGAGCTGAGGCCTTCACGGCGGACCTCCAGCTTGCAATGGACAAGGATTTGTGTCTGCACCAAGATCGAGGCACATTCAGAAGGACATAGACGGATCAGAGTGAGCGATGTCAATTGGGCCCATGGGAATGTGAGCTGAAATGCAGCAGGAGCGTTGAGAACGAGGGTGTGCAGCAGGGGCATCCCCCGACGCGTAATGCCAGTAACCGCACCATTGTAAAATGGCCCAGGTTTCACGAGTAACTCCAGGTTCCGCAAAAGAGGCATCGGGCGAAGATTTTCGGCTTCTACATCAAGTTTCAGATATTGCCAGCGCGCGCGGTGAGGAAGCAGTGATTCCACCAGTCCATCGCCCCAATCTAAATCCGTCCCGAGGTCAATGGAAAGTGGACAGTGACGAGACCGGTTGAGCCACAGTTCGAATATGTGCGCAATTACAGAACAACGCAATGGCGCGCCAAAGCCTGGGGGTGTCCAAGCTGATTTCCCGCCATCGTCGGCATACTTGGGTGAGAGGAGTACGGGAGTAAGGGCCGATCAGATCAGGAAAATTGGGGTACGGTGGCACGACATGCATGAAGACCTCCGATACAATCTCGTTGGGCAATGTTAACACCGGGTATCTGTAGGCATCAAGGCGCCCTTGCGGCTTCCCTGGTTCGAGTCGCAATTGTGCGAGCGCGCGTTCGAGTCGCGCGATCAGAGTTTGCAGCTCTGCGACACGCACGCGGTCTGCTTCAAGTGCGGCAAGGATTGCGGGCTGGTCAAGGTGGCTCGGAAGAGTGGTGAGAATAAAGTCGGGTGTGTCTGAGAATGGGGAAAGACACTGGTAGAAAAGGCCACAAACGATCTCTCGGTGGACAAAGGAAAGGGACGATGATGACGTCAGCTCATCCAAATCGCCCAAAAAGGCAATCGGTCCATGATAGTCAAGACAAGAGCGATTCACGCAGCCTACAGCGACGGTCAAGCGCGAAATTTATTCCAACAACGTCATACACAGAGGAAACACGGAGGGGACATGAAAGAAGATGATGTACGACGGAAACGAGGATACAGAGAAACAGAGAATTTGGAAGGAGTAGAGACAGAGAATTTGGAAGCGGTATACTTACTACGATGACATGGTAAAGTCGCCGGAGCCCGTCCAAAGATATCTATCGATCAGCTCGATCAGGTGCGCTGCCCATAATGTGGCCATAGTTAGCACCGTGCAGGACGCGGTGTGGGCGGACGCGCGAGCGGCACAGCACGGTGAACGAAAACATCGGGACGAGGAGATGCACGCAGGCACCCTCTTAAACTTGATCAGCGGAGCCCGTGTTGTGCGCTTCTCGGCGGGCGACGGCGCTGAGCTGCATCGGCCGACTTGGACCCGAAGCCCAGAGCGAGACATCAGTGGTGACCTTTCCTCCATAACCCCCACGATCACGCGCCCTGGGTTCCTTTCCACCGCTTCCATTTCTCCCTGCCCGTCTCCTTGCCCTTGTTGCACGAACTCCTCCCCAACCTTGCGCTTCATGCATGCAACGTGCACTTCCTCCCCGTGCATTCACGTGGTGGACTCCGTCTCACGCTGCACCTCGCCCGTCTCCTGCAATCCGGATCCAGCCCTTCTGCTGCTCCCGCTCGTCGCTCGCCAGCGCCAGCCTCGAAATCGCTGAGCCGTCCGCTGTGCCGCGGCGGAATCTCCACCAGCGCCGCCACGACAGCGTGCCTCCAGTAGCAGCAGCGACACCTCAAGCGCGTGGAGCCCGAGCCCGCTCGGTCAACCATCCAGCACCGCATTGCCGTCCCCGTCAACGGTGCTGGCGCGCCTGCTCTGGCAGCGCTTCTTCTCCACAGAGAGGGTTGACGCGGGGAGATTGCGGAGGTTCTTCAGAAGATTGAGTTATTCCCCTACTTTTATTGACATCGTCGATATGCGCTCTGGCTCCGCGCGCACGCTCTGGCGTCGCGAGTTTCGTCTTGGGGCTGAGGACGGGGCGCGGCGGCCCCGCGCTGGAGGCGGAGAGGGCTATCGTGTTCGGTGGGAGGACGCCGCGAAGCATCTGCGGCACGGCATGGATGTCGGGGTGAGCGGGGGGGAACAGCGAGGCGGAATGATTGCGCATCCACCGCCGGAGGTACTGCTACACCCGCCCTTGCCATCGTCCGCATCTTGTGCGTTGCCGACATGGCTCCCGCCGGCGCTGGAAGCGTGCGCGAAGATGAGGGGCAGCGGCTGGTAGAGAGTGAGCATGGGCGGCGGAGGCGGCGTGGGCGGATCAATTGCGTGGCGACTACCGATGGCGCTACAAGATCCGCGGCGTGCGCTCTTGCCCTTCACATTTCTGCGTTGTCGGTAGAGGTGGCCGACTCGTCCAATGGCTCCCGCCAGCGTTCAGCGCGTGCCCGAGATGAAGGAGGAGTCGCGGAGAGTGCTGGCGGACGGTGATTGCTCACTGGTACGGCGACACCGCGCCGCGCTCCTCCCCACTTTCTGTCTTCTCCACAGAGACCTGCCCGGAGACGGCGAGGCTCGTCACATAGTTCCTGCGCGCTAAGAGCGTGCACGAGATGGGGATGAAGAATCGCACTGCGGCTGATGATGTGGAAGGACGGCGGGGCTCAGGGCCATGCTGCTAGCGCGGGTTCGCGTACACCGTGTGCATCGGGGAAGATGTCGAGCGCGGGGTAGTCCCGGCGTGGGGCATTTGTACTGTTATCGATAAGCCCGGAGGCGGTAACTGTAGTTTCCGTAGAGCAATTGTGCATCGAGCTGGATGTCTTTACTGTGAAGTAGAGTAAGTCCGATGCGCATGCTCAATAAACTGATACTTACTTACTCGATATCGGGGGTCATCGATCTCGAGAACGCGTTGAGTTTCGATAACGGACTGGGTTGAGGGTAGAGTTCCGACACCAAGCCCGCCCACGAGGCCACGTTGTGGCGAAATCACAGCCCTCGGCATTGCGAGGGATCAGGTCCTCTTCGCCGCCAAACGAGACCGCGACCAAAAGGTCTGAAAGTTGCATGCTGCCACTCGGACGTGCAACACCAGCCAGCGCCAGGGCGTAATAACATTCTGGATGCGCGATTAACTAGTATCCAGCGGATGCAAGTGGTACCGCGGACCCTTCATGGCCGAATAGTACTTGCGTTCCCCCACGGGAATGAATCCGACAAGTCGCGCCCTGGACCCTCTCTGACGCAGGCGACGGCCCAGACGTCGAGGTGTTTCTCGTCCGTCCAGAAGATGCCGGGGCTTGCCCGAAGCTTCTCCAATGACGAGCCTGGTGTTCTGGATGCGCGGTTAGCGTGTCAAACGAATGTAAGCCATAGCGCACCTCCCCGGCCTCGACACAACCGGACGACCACCAACGATGCTGTCGCCGAGCTTTCCGTTCCACCTGCCACGCGTCCCTCGTGTTTCTGGGCGCGCCGCGCGGAGGCTCCTCGCTGGCGCGGCGGCGACATGAGCGACATGAACGTCATGGTGGGAAGTAGCAATGCGCTGCTGACCCGTTCAGATGACGCTGTGCGGCACGAGCCTTGAGCACTTGAGCGAGCGTCGGCGTCATCCAGCGGATCGTCGTAGAGATCTATTCACAACTTGAACGGCGAGTGAGAGATTGAAAAGAGACGTGGCCATGGAGCAATCGTGTCGAAGGAAAGAAAAGTTGGGCGCTCTGAATAGTCAAATGGTCTGGGGCGATGCAAAGACTTCAAGCCCGTCCCCTCATGCCAGAGATGTATTCACTAAATGCTTTCTGAATGCGATTCAGCGAGATCTTGAGCTTTTGAGTGGCAAAAAAATCGGCTCTTGACGTGAGATTCGGTAGCATGCGCCGCAGAGCAAAGTATAGACGAGGAGAATGGCGCAGCTAGGTCTTGAGCAGAAGGAAGAAGACAGTCAAACAGGGTTTGCGATGAGCGAGCTCAGCGATTGCTGGGACGGGCCTTTGCGGGCCGCCGGGGAAACAAACGCAAACATCCCAAAAGGTGCTTCGTCCCGGACTCCCAACTTCGTCTATTCACCGAGAAACGGGCCAGCGTACTCGCTTTGAATCTTAGGTTGGCGGCTGCTCAAGGACCTAACGCCTTGCGCTCAACTCCAAGTAGCAGATCTCTGTTTTGGCAGTCTCGCCTCGATATTGAATAGTGGACGAGATTAGAGTAGATTGCGCCCACATCTCATGGAACTTGAAGCCATCCTGTCGCAATTGCGAATCCAGCAACCACAAGCGCAGGAACGCCTGGGTTCTTCCGAATACCCAGTCTTACCCGATGAACTCATTTCCGAGATCTTCCTGCACACTCTGCCGCCCTACCCCGATTTCCCACCCCGTATTGGGCCATCTTCGCCCGTTCTTCTGACCCACATTTGCCAAAGCTGGCGCCGGATCGCTTTGGGCACTCCGCAGCTGTGGAGCGTCATATCGTCCTTGACGGACTACGACGCGACCCATGTTAAATCCGAAGTTCGCATGTTCCGACTGTGGCTAGAGCGGTCTCGTTTCTGCCCGCTTCATCTCAGACTCGGGACATTTGAAGCTTTCGCCTCCCGTGAACTCGTGGAAGCCGTGGCCCCTCACCGCGCGCGCCTGGAGTACCTCATGAGCAATCTTCACGCAGATGATCATCACCTCTTTGATGGGTCCATGCCTCTCCTGCGGCACCTGGAGTTCATAGTGCACGAGGACAAATCACCCAGACACATTGTCACCCTTCGCGACGCGCCTTTGTTGCGCACCGTCGTTCTCAACGATGATGCTCTTTCACGGGTCGCAATACCGTGGACGCAGCTGACATCTCTCACTCTGCTCAGAGTATTCCCCTCCGAGTGTACCCCAATTCTAGTGCAGACACCGAACCTGGTGCATTGCAAGCTGCACGTCTGCTTCCGGTTCGATGGCGCCCCCAACAACCCCAACCCACAGGATATGCTCCTCCCTCGCCTGGAGTCTTTAATCCTGAGTGACCCCGGGGGGCAACCGGTGACCGACTTTCTCCACCATTTTGTCGCCCCCGCGCTGCGCATCCTCCAGGTCCCGGAATATTTCTTGGCCCCCGATCCAATCGACACGCTCTCGGCTTTCATCTCGAGATCTGGCTGTGTGCTAGAGGAGCTGCATCTTACTGGCACGAGCGAAATATCAGAGCAGGCTTGCTGGCAGGCCTTTCCATCGCTCCGGAAAATTTCCATCAGCTAGCTCGACACAAAGATTGAGAGATTTCGCTTCTCTGGCGAACGACTGATTACGACGACTTGTGGTGCGTGTTCTTTTCTGCTCTATTGCCTCTTATTCACACTCACATTTTCCACAGTACATTACTACATAGTGTTAATTAAAATCCCAACATGACGGAAATCTCTGACTTCCAGGCTACAGCACGCAAATAAATATGCATGTCCACTACAGAGAAAATTACAGTCGCAGCAAGTATCTACAAAACACTCAATGTGCGGCAGGAAAAAACCTGTTATAGCAACCCAACAAAGCCGCAATGTGTGGCTATTCAGACGACCCTAGCAGTGTAATATCTGAGTTCGTCTTCACGGCAATGGCGGTGCATTCCTTGTCCAGCTCAGTGCCGTGGACCGCCCAGGTCATCGCAAAGCTATTTGCCTCCAGCTCGGATTGGAAACACAGATCCATGTATTGCGTGCCGTGGGGGTGAATTGCTTTTGGCTCTCGGAGCGCGTCTGGGCCGACAAGCTGTTGCAAAGCCTTGAAAATCACAGAGAAGACCTGCTCGTGCTGGGCCTGTGAACCCAAGTCCAGTGGGCCAAATCGAATGATGACCAGTGGTACCTGATTGTCCAATTGTCCAGTTGGCTCCTTGGTGGCCGGAGAACATGTGACGGACAGAACCTCATTGGGGAGTGATTCCGGGGGATCACATGGGGTTGCGGGTAGAGCCTTTTCCACTGTATCCTCTCCCGTTGCACCAGGTGGTATGCTGGATGGGGGATTTGGCGACCCAGGTCCCGCATCACGAGGAGATGAGGACTTCCATACAGTGTGCTCTCGCTGGCCCAAGGAGCCTGAGAGGGATGATGCTTCGCCTTCGTGCCGACGTCCTGGCAATTCTTCATCGGTAATTGTGGCTAAAATTTCGACAATGACACTCCCTGTCGGACGCTCGGAGCCATCGTAGCTCCAACACCGCTGGACGAGGTCCCACAAACTATCCGGCATTAATGTACCGAGCCCATCGGTCGGCTGGGTCAGGTACGGCTTTTCTGTGGCTGCCTGTTGGGGATCAGAGAGCGCCAAGGCAATCTTTGGATCCGTGGTGAAGCGGCTAAAGGGTGATGTGCCCTCGGTCCAGATCTTCCGCACAAGATTTGTAAATGGATTTATAACAAATGGTCATGATTTTAGTAACACACCTCGCCACAGACACACCCAAATGCCCATACGTCGGAAGCTGCAGTGCGTCTGAATGAGACACCGGAGGGAGGTGCAATCAACTCAGGAGACTGCCAGCGTGGGGAGCCGGCTCGTGCACCTTGTGTTGAAGACCCCAGCGTTGGCTCTGACTCAATCAGCCCGGCAAGTCCAAAGTCAGTCAAGGATGCTCTTCCGAGTTCGTTGATGAGGATGTTGCGCTGCCAAAGGCTGGTCAGAAAGGTTCTGTTTTTCAAGTGATTTTAACTGTACCCCACACAAATCCCCGTGGACAATGTTGACAGAGTGCAAGTAGTTCAACCCAGAAATTACATTGTTGAGCTGGATGTTTTCAATCAACTTGAATCATTGTACAGAGTACAAAGAACAAAGCTCACGATTTCAACCGCATACGGGGCGACTGGTGAGTTTTCTGCAATATACTTGAGGACACTGCCTCGTACCATCCACGGTGAAACCATGGCTCCGCCCAGGTTGGGAAATGTGGTTGAATCAACACCAAGGAATGGCACAATGTTTGGGTGCTTAAGATGAAACCACGCCAGAGCCTCTTTTGCAAACTTGCCGCGAAGGCGATGTCGGGTCTTGGCTGGCTGGTCTTCAAAATGTCTAAGCACCTTGAGTGCAACATCCATCTCTTTCCCATCAACATTGTGATATCGTCCTCGATAGATGTTTGAGAAGCCTCCGTATGCAATGGGATGTGTGCTTGAAACAATAACATTTTTTACTGCAAGTTTGTCGGGAAGGAGCTCCAGCTGAGCAGCAAGTAAATTCAGGAGATGATGGGCACGACGAAGAAACACTTGGTAATTCAGTATTTCTTCGTGCCTCTGCCATCCATCTAGGATCTGGACCCATTTCAATCAAAGTCCCTGTAAAGAACCATGTCCATACCGTATGGGTGATGTTCAAAACAGTGACAGCATGGCCCCGAGGAACGGCTGATAATTTTTGCCTGTAGTTTGATTCGTGAAGTTTCTTTGCCTCCTCGGAAACATTTGTGCTGTCGTCATATTCGGATTCGAACAAGGTTTGAAGTTGGTTGGCATTGTTGATTTCATCGTCCCGCAAACTCTTCAAAATCATGCTTTGCTTCATATTTGACATGGTAGACAAATACTACGCTGTGTCAGAACACAAGCAAAACTTTTAAGCAAAGAAAGAAACTACCTCCAGAATCTGGTTTCGGGCTTCCGCTGCTTTGTGCAGTTTCAAAAAAAGAGCTATAGTTGTGCTCCCAGTTTCTTCTAGGTCTGCATTGGTTTCGGAGGAAAGCTTGAGCACATTTGGCCACATCCTGCCCATCAGCAATAATTTTGAGTCACACTTAACAAAGAAGAGACACCACGGACCTCTCGGCCTCAGAAGAACATTCACTCCGCAAAATAGCATCCACCCAAAGCATAAACAGATTCTATCAGCCCCACTCAGGTTTCACAAAAGAAAGGGATTAACATGTGTACATACCTCACATAGCGGTGGTGGAGTGGGTGTACATCCCGAATAGAGAATGGACCCAGTGACAAAGACACGCATGATGCAGAAATAGCGCCAAAAAACTGATTGGTCTGCCACCACCCGGGCCTTGTCATCCATCAACAAAGCCCGGGACAGCAATTCAGGCTTGCTGACAACAATGATGCCAAGAGTAAAGCGACTTTCCAAGCACCTGAGCGACATTCCAAGGTTCCAGATTTCGTCAGCCTGCCTGGCATTACGGAGTCCATGCACAATGAGAATATTCATGGTGGGAGCCAAGTCTAGAGTGGCTTGTCCGTTTATTGACTGATAGATTTTTTCCAATGGCTGAATGAAAAGCTTCATAATGATGTCCTGCATGACATCGAATCAACAAATATCGTGAGAATTATTGTAATGTGGCTTGCCTCCCGGTTCTTAAATCCTGCCCACAGTGGGGTCAAAGAAAAGTCCGGCAACCGTCCGAAATACCAGCTGTAACCCAATACAAGTTTACACGGGGGGTTTTCCCTAAGCTCTTTTGCATATTCAGGGGACACTTTGGCAAGTGCAAGGACAAGCGGCCAGAAAACAGATTGAGTTTGGCTGACATCGACTAGTGCCACCCTTGATCCTCTGACATCCGCGGAGAGCCGATGGTAAGATGCATGGCTGATAAGATGGTGTGTCTTTTCATTGTCTGCGGTGACCCAGAGAGTGTTTTGAAGTGTGGGTAGGTGCGACCAGTGGACCATGTTCTCTAAGACCTCGGATAGTGGCTTCTGGCACTGTTGCTCGAGCCATGATTCCGAAGGTAAGCCCATCCGCTGGGGCATGTTAATGCTCTGCTGGGGTGTTGGAGAAGCCATTAACTGTGGACCTCTCACCTTTTGTGGTTTTGGGTGATATTCTTTTAGGGAATGATTGCCACTCACTTCCAGTGGTGCGACCGCAGAAGTCTGCCGAGTAGAGTCCATGCTGACAATTTTTTCCAGACATGTGATGGCTGATTGCGTCAGTGCAGTGAACATTGATAATATAATGAAAAGACACACTGGTCCAGTAAAGGGTAACATCCCCCATCATCCACCATTCCAACACATATAGCATGAAATGCCACAAGATATATATTGAATACACCTGTCCCAAACAAGGATCATCGATACAGTGACAACCAAAGTAAGAAAATGGAGTACCACAACAGTTGTGTTGTGCAAGATCCCTTTCGGTGGCATGGACACCCACCATGACATAAGGGCAATGAACAGACCACTGGAAACACCAATGACAATATATGCAAGGATGTAGGATACAGTACTTACCTGGTTACCAAAAAACAAGCTGTAGTCTATCACAACAACAACACATGAGTCTTGTCAACATTTTTTGGATAAGTTTCACTCACCTGTGAGAGACCGTGCCGGCAGTAACGTCTGTGCAACGGGATTCTCTGTATGCAGCAACCAAACCAGACTGTCCTGGTGAGGCAGAGAAATAAGACTGTCGACAGTAAGTGCAGACCCGCTTGTGTGCAATTTTCCTACCAAATGGAATGAACCAGGTGCCGACCGCATCCCTGGTTTTGCACAGGAACAAGATTGTGGATAAGAGCCCAAGACCTAATTCTATGCATGTGCCAGTGATCCATATTTGATTGCATTTGTCGGGCGGGAGGAGCCAGGTCATCGCGGGAGGTAAAGATTGTTGCCGCAACTTCAACGTATCTCTCCTTATAAAGTGGCGGCTGTACTGCATGTGGTCTCCTCCCGAATCTGTGGGTTGTCTTGTCCACGCAAAAATCCCGTCACCCTTGTATTCAACAAGCCCCTTGTATTCAAATTCGATAAGACCTTTGTATTCCAAAAAGGCCTCGGCTTCTCGTTATTTGCGGATGATCTTCGACATTGATGCCTGTAATTGGATTCCAGCCTCCCACATTATTCAGCAGTGATTTTCTGCACCAGTGAGGACACCGATGGTGTTTTTCGGGAACCATCTGGCTCCAGTGCCCGGACGGCAGAGCGAAGTACGTGGTCCCTCGGACGGGAGTTGTCCGGCTGATCGACGAGGGTGTAAATCTGTAATGATAGATTACCGTGAAGCTCTGGAGGCCGTGGGAGCGAGACGTCAGAAATGGACCTCCCTTTGTTCCTTTACATACCGCTGGCCTTGTTTTCATGATATTCATGACCCAGAGGACAGTCAGCGGTTCACCAGAATTTAAGCGCCGCGCCGATACAGCGACAGTAACAGGCACTGCTGTCACCTCCCTTTGTTCCTTTACATACCGCTGGCCTTGTTTTCATGATATTCATGACCCAGAGGACAGTCAGCGGTTCACCAGAATTTAAGTGCCGCGCCGATACAGCGACAGTAACAGGCACTGCTGTCAGGCAGCCCGGCTATGCATAGCCCGCCGGTGCGAACACAACAGATTGCAGGCGCGAAAGATAAACTCAGGAGAAATTGGTTCCGTTTCCTCCACTCCATTCCGGACCGGGTCCATAAAAATATGTAGGAGGAGGAGGAGGATGTATTATACTGACGCGGTCCCAAAATTGGAACAATCAGTTTACTACCAAGACTTGGGTAACTGCTTGTAGGCTAAAAAAGTTGCCGGTCCTTACGTAGAACACACGCACTACTGAAGGGGGGCGGAAAGGCTAGACATCACGAAGATCTTCCTGGCCTGTTGTGGCCACAACAGGCAGGCCGAACGGTTGCAACCTCGTGGGTGGCTGATGATGATTCCTCGTCATCAGTCATAACTCCCCGTCAACCAGAAAATCTGCGAGTGGGTCGCCTCAACAGTCCCTACAGGCACGCATGCGAAGTAACTAATAAAAAACTATGCTGAAAAGAGGGGGTGGAGAAATCGACAAGTTGAACGGGTTAGCCCAACCTCAATCAATTGTTCTAATCATATCTTATCTAGTGGGTCAACGTATCATTGATATCCACCGGGCCGGCGCCGGGTAGGGCAAGGGTTATGCGCAGATCAGCTGGACGCGCGTTGCTGCCGAGGACGACGACGACGACGACAGCAAAAATCCCCCCTCCCGTCGACTGTGGTCCATGCCAATGCCTGCAGCCTGGATCCTCAGATCCAAGTCCACTCAATGCGGTAGAGGCTTCGTGAATATCCATGTCGACCGTCACATGTCAGTGTCCCTGCAGTGATCACTGGATGTCGACGACGAAGCCCTCGCGGTCTCGAATTGACGTTGGTGAGCTAGCTGTCAATGCAGACAAGCCCCGTCTATCGTAGATCCAGGGGGGAGAAGAGATCCAGCCAAGATTCGGCTTTTTCATTTTCGATGATGAAGGTTCCGGTCAAAGTGTAGGTAAAGAGATGATGAGATGCCACATGAGATGTACGAAAATTGGGGCGAGTCTTCTGCCGGCACCCCTGGTATTTCTTGACCAAATTGCGCAGGGAATGCTATTGATTTGCGTCCGGTTTGGGGTTACGCCGCGGAAGTTTTCAGCACGGGAGTCGGTTCGGTGCGAGAATTCATGGGTGCGAGAATTCATGCGGGAGAAAGACAAACAGCCGCGGCCGCAGCGACACGGTCTTGCTTGAGATTTCCGCAGCCGCACCTCTGCTGGCCATTCAGGCGAAAAGATGGGGGAGGGGAGGCGGGCTTGTCACGTGTGGAATGTGAAGTACATACGCGCGGATGGGATTTGACGAAGAAAAATTTCTCCCTCGTGATTACGACGAAAAATCCGGAATCCATTCACCCTCCTTGACAGGAACTGGTCCCGCTGAACGTCGCCAAAACAAACGCGGGTGGGTGAATGGCCGGGAGATAGCAGCGTTCTCGTTCTCGACCGATACAATGCACCTCCATCCCGACTGAGAGGACCCCCTTTCCCCTGCTTGCGCGCGCTCCATCCCGACAAAGTCTTCTTCACGTACATTCGCTCGGCTGAATTGACCTCGCACCCCTCCTCCGTCTCTTCTACTTCTCGCGCCCGATCCAGCCCGCGCACGCCGCCAGCAAGCGCCAGAGTCGAGATCGCTGAGCCGTTCGCGCCGCTTCAGCGGCACCACGCCGCCGCTGCGCGTCACGGGCAGCCACAGCGTGCCTCCGCCTGCAGCAGCAGCGACACCTCAAGCGAGTCAAGCCCGCTGGATCCGCTTTCGAGCCCGAGCGCCGCAGCGCCTTCGGCGCCGGCGCGTATTTGCGTCTCTGCGGGCCATTGCCGCCACCAGCGTTCTTGCGAGTGCTGCTGCATGTCGACGGCGGTGCTTCTCCTTCGTGCAGACAGTGCGGGTAGATCGCGGGTGCCCTTCAGCTCGGCCTCGTCGGCATGCGCTCTGGCTCCACGCTCTCCTCCCAGGGCGCGCAAAGCACATCTTGGTGCCGAGCGCGCTGCGACCACGTCGGAGGCGGAGGAAGACGAGGAGGAAGAGGTCGAATGCATGCCGCCACGGAACGTCGGCGGGATGGCACGGATGTCAAAGAAATGGAGCGGTTAAGCGTCGTCTGTCGGAGGACTGCGACACCCGTACTACACGTTTGCGCTTGCCCTTCACTTCTCCACCCAAGCTTGGCCGGGATGACGACGAGGGTCGTCGCCTCATCCACGCGACACGAGCCGCGCGCATGCGCTTGCGCTTGCATTCGCCCTCCTCCCCAGTTTCCGCCTTCTCCGCGCAATCCTGCCCAACCGCGGCAAAGCTCGTCCCATGGCTCCCGCCAGCGCTCACCTCACCGCGCTCGCGAGAATGCGGGGCAGGGCCTAGTAGACGGTGCCGGTAGACGACGGTTGCGGTTGCGCGTGGCGTGTGCGGAACGCCACGACTCTCGCTCGCGCTGGCCATCCTCCCCGATCTCAGCGACGCGGCTCTCAGCGACGCGGCAAAGCAAGGCGCATTGGATGATTCCCACCCGCGACGAGCGCGCTAGCGAGATGGAGGAAAAGCGGCGGGAAAACAGGGCGTGGGCGGCAGAGGAGAAGTAGGACAGTTGTGGCTCCGGATGGCTGGGGTGTGCGAGAGTGGCAGGGCGTGCTGTGTATGGTGCGCGCGCAAACGCCGTGTGAGGGGTGCCGGTACTGCTGCGCGGAGCGCTAAGACGGCGGAGGGGGGCGGGAGCCAGATTTGGCGGCTACTGGGGCTCCGCGTACGCTATGTGCGTGAGGGGATGCCGTCGGGAAGACCCGCAAGGGCTTGCGGCGGGGATATCTGTGCTGGTGCAGATAACTAGACATACCCCGTCGGAGACGAGGTGGTTCGGGCAGAGCGAGCACGCCCGTCGCGGCGCCGAGCTCGATTTCTTCAATTTTACTGTGAGGACGAGTCAGTGCGGCACGGATGTACTTAGGAACTATACTTACTTGCCAAGTAACCACGGCCATTGATTCCGAGCACGCATCGAGCTTTGACGATGGACGCCTCTCTCTTGACGCCGCGTGCGTGTCTGGCTGGGTCAAAACCGTCGACACCGCGAGGTATTGAGTGCTCTTGGCCGCAAAACGGGATGTTGACCCAGATATCTGAAATCTGCAGGCCGCAGGCCGCGTTTCGGACGGGGAATGCCAGCCAGCAGCAGAGCGCGATGACGAGCCGGGATTCTGAAGGTGTGGTTAGCGGGTGTCAAATCGATACAAGCTATAGCGCACACCTTCTTGGGAGCTCGATGTGGCTGTTCCCCGGCGACAATTACTCCACTAAGGCTTCGTATGGTTTCCAACGAGCACTAAAGGCGTGCACGGCACCGCACATAATGCTGCGGGCCGGAGGGACGCGATATTGCTACATCTGAGGGTGCGCGAAAGCAGCGGGAGCCAGATCTCGCTGCTGCTGGGTCCATATACAGCGTGGGTATGTGGAATAGAACGTTGGGAGCGCGGGGTATCGGCCAGGGTTTTCGGCCCCAAGACATCTTATAGTGAGCTTATCCCAAGAACCTTGTAGAATTGACAGTCCTGCCCCATTGCAAAAGATGTATGTCCGTCGCCAAGTGCCTTGTGGACTCCGAGACTCGGCTTTGAGTGATTCTGGACGAGAAATGTGGCCTGGTGGGCATGCCGACCGGAAATTTGGGCCGCGGCAGAGGAAAAAAGGGCAGGAGAGCGCAGTGAATAACAAAGCGATAGCGCAGGGAGGACAGCAGAGGGAAGTCAAAGCCAAGGTTTTCCATGAGCGAGATGAGGGTCGCTGGTATCAAGCTGGTATAAGGCTACGGGCCTGCGGGCCGGCCAGGAAACAATTGCAAACATCCCAAAAAGGCTCCGAGTCCCCTCAAGTTTCGTCCTCGTCGTAGACGACCTCCTCCTCCTCCTCCTCCCTGAAATCCCAAGGATCCTCTACCGAAAAGGGGCCCTGCTTTCCTGTCGGATGGTATTCGTAAACACACTGCAGTATGGCGGTCATCGTGCACTTTTATTATTTTCCGAAAAAATGAGGGTTAGTTCACGAAAATCTGTTTGATTCCCAAAAATGTCTCGAGTGGACCAACTTTCGAAAAAAAATCTGACTGAGGTTTTTCCCAAAAATGTTCAAGTTCAAAACTTCAAGAAATCTCAGTCGTCCGTTCAACAGAAAATCTCTCTCGGACATAGATCCTGATGGACGGCTGTGCTAACCCTAAAGCCGAATGCGGTTCGCTTGGCTGTCCACGACGACTTCCGATCGCTATTCCGATTCGTTGAAAAACCCGTGATGGCAATCCTGTCCTATCCTATCCGGACAACGAGGAATAGATTGACACTGAGCAGATTACGACATGATTGAAGCCGCTTTCAGTGTACCAATACTACCATAATGCTGCAGCCGATCGTAACTGTAAGAGATAAACTGTAGGAGAGAATGATAGCCAATATTTTCAGTTACGGGAAAGAGTCAGCAGAAGAGGGAACAAGGACCTGAGCAACGTAGAACGGAAGGGGTAGAACGGAAGGGGTTAGAAGCGAGCAGAGGATGGAGATGAGTTGAGGCAGGGGAGAGGGAGAGGGAACACGAACGGATGAGGACTCGGAGGGGCCACGAGTACGATGGGAGGGATGAAAAGAAAGAAAGGGGGGGATGGGGTGAGGAGAGATTCAGGGGAGGGAGTACTTTATGTGGATATAAAATCTACTTGTACGGTTCGTGCTCTCGAAGTCACAGATCAGCATCTCGATGCGTCCTACGTGTATGTGCTGCATCCAGCTCCGATTTCGCGATGTGGGCGCAGCACGCATCCCCACTCCTGCCGTGTCTATGACTTCCAGACGCCGCCGTCTTCGCACACGCGAGAAGCAGTAGCTGGGATAGGCGTCGACTAAGCATTGGTTTTTCGTACCTCCAGAGTGCGCCGCCACATCGACTCCACGTTGTGCTGGACTTGGGACGCTCGACTCGGTCGGCCACAGTATGGTTCTTCCGGTGGAATTATTTGATCTCGTCAACAAAAAGCATCAATATCGAAATGGACAACGCACGGTGATAGTGTCGCCAAAAGCAGCCGGGATGTTCGGGGGCGAGTTGAGCCCGATCCACGCCAAACTTGATGACATGATTCACAGGCGCCGCGTGGTACCCAGTGCTCGAGCTCGAGTACATGCTGCTTGTCTTGATGCTCGTGCTGAACAGAACGTCCCAGTGCTTCCCGTGTCATAATATGTGCTGCTCGTCTTCGTGCACGCGCCCTTCGACGCGGATCCGCAGTTGTGTCCGTACGAGTACGCGGTGGAGCAGGACGAAGGGCTTGAGGCAGTCGTCCGTGGCAATGGCGATGTTGTTCGGGATGATTTATGGACTCGAGCCCGCGGATCTCCCCGAGACCGAGGTCACCGAACATGGCGGCGACGATGTCTGGGATGAGGCTGAAGACGGGGGGTGTTTTCAGACTGCTAATAATCATCGGGGAAAAGAGGAACACATACGACATTGAGCCATCAGTAAGACACCCGGATGCTCTTTCTTGAATGCCGTTCTACACCGAACACATCAGTGTTCCGCTTTTCAAAAAATTAAAAAGAGGCAGTGCTTACCCATCGTTGGCCTGGAACCTTGAAATGAACGGCGTACGCACGCGCTGACGTGCGACCACCCCAAAACCCGTGCATGGGGCCAGCACGCTCACTTCCACCAAGCTGGCGCGGGCCAGTGGCCGACTTCGAGGTGCATGCGCACCGCGGCCCCGCTATTGCCCAACCCTGTGCAGGCTGAGCAGCGAGCGTCGTCGTCACCGTTCTGCACGTTCCACTCAAGTGAATTTGTCCGCGGCATCGGTTATGCACCCGCGTTCTGCACCTCTTCAATTCAGCGCCGTGTCGCCCTCAGCGCGTTGTGAGCATCGGCTCCACGCGCGGCCTAACGCGAGCGCGGCGAACGCCGGTGAGAGACGAGTAGCGACGAGCGCCGCGCACGCAGGCGAGCCCACCAGTAAACCCGAAATGCGAGCCCGTTTGCACAAGTCCGGGCGGGCTGGCCTTGCCCTGACCCCACCGCGCACCACCATCGCACGCGCCAGCCGTGGTGTCAGCGCTCGCTGCTCAGGATCCGCACAGCACCACGCGTTGTCCGATATCGTGCGCAGCGCGCGCGCGATACGGGCCGAGCGATGGGGAGCCTGGGAGTGCGTGGCTGGGAGAAATAGTGGGCGAAGGTTGGAGCTCGGGGGCTGCGTGCATGTTGTGATCCGGAGGATTGCGCAAGCTGAAGTCGTTCCCGTGCCAATCCAGGTAGTTCCCCTACATGGTCACTGTTCCCCACCGAGTGCTAAGAGTATGGTGTCTGCGACTGGACCGCAGCGAGGCTGAGCCAGCGAAAGAGCCTTGTCGCAGCAAAATTCTGCCAGCTTCGGGAATCGGGATGTAGAGTGTGCAGAGGGGTCCCGGGCTGATTCAATACGGCACTGCCATGTGGTAGGCCTTCGAGTCGGCGGGTTGTGCAGAGGAGCTTGCGTAGTGTGTCGCACGTCGCCTTAGTAGGTTGGTGGTGAGAGACTGAGAGTCGCCGTTACGACACCACCTCTTCCCCTTTTGGACTCTCACTCCATTCGCCGCCACTGGCATGAATCTGACTGCTCTCTCTGTTTCTATCAATTAACATCCTCTTGTGAGCTACTGTCAGAATCGGATTCCTCCTCGCCCAAATCTGCGCCAAATTCTGCCTCCTGGAATTCAAGACATCTTGTCATCACATCGAGCGCCTGCGCGAACAAGATGGCTCGAGGGAGCCATACCACTCGCGGAAGCGCGACAACAATGCCCTTCCCGCGCGTTCCGGGATTGATGGTCTCCATTGCTGGATATGTCCCGTCCTCCCACTCGGTTTCAAGAACCCCGTAGCCCTGTGGAACGAGGTCGTGATCGATAATCTCTTGCAGCGCCGCGAAGAACTTGTCTTCAATTGCCTTGGAGTGGAAGGGGTTTATGTGGCGTGCTACCTTGATAGCGGGATGTCGTATGTTGTGCGCCAAATCATCCTCGACGGCGTCTGCGAGATCTTCGCCATTCTCGTCCATCCACTGATCCAGGCCATCGTCCGAATCTTCATCGTCTGGATGGCCGGCCCCTGTTTGTCCGGGACGGCGAGCGCGGGGGGCGCCCTCCACGCCGTAGTAGCGGTTGAGTGTGTCTGGATGTGCCTCGTCCATCGGATCGGTAGTGTTGACACCGTTGGTCAGTTGTCCCAAGAAACGTAAGTCCTGGGGAATGTCAATATGCATGCAGCTTAAAACCTTGGCACGCATACCGCAGGACTTTGGTCGTGTGCTCCCGGACCCGAGATGGGATGGGCGTTCCATTGTGCTTGAAACTCAGCGCAGTCTTCGTTCACATCGCCCAGAAATAAGCGGTGTAGCAACCAGACATGGCCGGGGTTCTTCCGATCCAGGCGGTGGAGGTACCCCAAGCGCGTGAAGAATGCCCGCCATCGGCGGGCAAACTGGGTGCCTACCTCCACCCACAACCGTTCTATACGAGTGTTGTGAGTAGATCTTGGACAATAAATAAATTAAGCAGTGATGATTGGACCACAAAGAAAAGGCTCACGAGCCCCACATGAACGAAGCTCTGTTCGTTCCGCGATTAATGATCATCCAAACCGACACTTTGACATTTTCACCCCCACGATCGCCTCGCAACCGAGACGGGGTGCCATATTCTTCCATCGCCTGCTTGAAAACATCCAACACAGTGGATGCGCGATTGTTTGTGCTTGCTCGCAGACCCGTTATCTGGGCAAACTGTGAATGCTGCAAGGAAGAAAACAAAAATATGTACCGTCCGGCAATAACCGTCAATGAACCCGTGAATGACGATACCCCACCAGATTAGCTTGTGGTGCCCGTCGCAGTGCCAAAGATAATTGGGCCTTGGCACCGAGTAGACCCGTCGTTCGATTTTCTTCTTCCGATGCAGCTGCCCAAGGCCATCCACTCTGGCCAATGATTTTCTTACGCGCTCCTTCTGTACTCGAATTCCTTTGCTGCGCAAAGCACCGACCATGTATCTCCTTCCGGAATCTGGTTTGCCGACCTTGAATGCACGGACGAGCGCATCAAGATCCTCGTCTGTCATCGCGTCAAAATTCCTCGTGATTCCTGCCTGCTTCATCTTCTTCCTCAATACGTTCCGGTGAACCCCAATGGCAGCTGCTAGCGCTTTCTGGGTGATATTCCGGTTTGCTGTGAATGCCTCTTTCAAGAGATCCGGATTGATTCTCTTCTCGGGACGCCCTGGCTTGCCAGAGCGAACCACCTCCACGGGCGCTAAAAAAGTGATATTATCGCGTTCACTGGATTTCATGGTGAGCTGCTTGCCATGTGCCACTGGCAGTGCGAAGGGACACTCACATTCCCTCTGCCGCCAGCGACGATGCTTTGAGTTCGCAAACCAATGGACCGAGAGCGTGCGCGCATCCATGGGTGAAGGTTTCGGGAACACCTTCCCTTTCCATCTGCTGCAGGATAGGGACCATGTCATTCAACAGTCCTTCGGACGCCAGGTTGAGGCGCAAAGGATCGCCATCTTCTTGGCGCAGCAAGACTGAACTATGGGCAAAAGCAGTTTTCAATTGGTGGTACGCAGTGAGAACATTTGCAGACCACCCGCGGCCGTCCACGGTCTCAGGTAGGATGGGAAGCTCTGGGATGTCCATGTCGTGCTCGACCTGAAGACGGAGTTTGAAACAGAGAACCTCTCGGTGGCCGTACCGGAACAATTCGACAAACAAAACCACTACAACTTTTTCTTCCTCTTGCTCCATCCTCCTACAATGGCCGACGAGACAACGCCGACAGTCCCCGCTTTCCCTGAGCCAGGTCTCTGCAAGGGGAGTACCAACCACAGTCTTCACTACTTCTTCGAAGAAGGTTCACTGTACATCCGCGTACGCCGTGCTAGGATTTGGAGCAAGAATTCTAATTCTAATTCTTTACACAGCTGACCGGCTCTTTGGTCGTCTACTGTCTGTTTGCCTCGATTCTCGCCAAGCGCGCAGCATTTTTCGGTGACCTTAGTGTCTTGCCCGCACCAACCGCTGTGGCGGTCCCACCTGGCAGTCCAGACAGAAAAAAGGCCAAAGCCAAAGCGCTCGAAGATGCCCGCAAATCCTGGGAAGCTGGCAACGGCAGAACAGAGCATTCGCCTCTGGAGCTGCAAAGCACCGAAGCCCAGTTTGAGGCTTTCATTGAGTGCATCTTCATGACGTGCGTCTCGGACTACTTGCTCTTCCAAACTCTGATGATTATATAGGCATGGACCGGAGAGCCTTCAGGCGCGTCCTTCTGAATTTTACAGGATGGCACTAGAGGTAGCCGACATGTTTCATGCCCCAACGGTCATCGAGAGGGCAGTTGTGCGCTTGCAAGCTTGCAAGGAACTACCCCCAGTGTGGTGTCTCTACCTCGCCATTGAATACGGGGTTCAGAAATGGATAGAGCCCGCCTTTCGGGCTCTCGTCCGTACCCCTCTACAAGACCTAACCGTTACTCAGATTCGCGAGATTGGTTTCAGTCCGTACATCATCCTTGCCGAGACGCAAGCGAAGATCCTCCAGCACCGCGCCCTGTGCGCGCTAACAGTGCCTCCTGTCACCCATGGTTCTTCCTGCACCAACCACGACAAATGTAACAACTCTTGGTCCCACGCGTGGTGGGGAGAGTCGGTAAAGCACGGTATTGCTGTCGCTTTGATCCACCCTGCAGGAATGCCGGCCAAGAAGATCCTCTCATCCCTTCCCAACCTCATTACGAGCTACCATATGAAGCCGGACTGTCGGAAACTCACCATCAAGGCCCTGGCGGACAAGCCCAGTGTACTTTTGAGAGAGGAGGCATTCATAGCGGCCGCGATCAGGGAGATGAAGAAATTTTGATTTGCCGCACACACACTATCCTCACCGTCCGCTACACTCGTTGACATTTCATCTTGGACGCAACTATACTTCAGCCTACACTCGTTTACCAATACTTGCTCTCATTTATCATATTGCTGTGATTGAAGTATTTGAAATTTTGGAGAATGCAGTCTTTCTACGATGCACTGATAATTATTGAGCAAGATAAAGTAAGATCTAAAGGTCTTGTCCTAGGATTCAGGCTGAGAATTCGATGGAAGAAGGCAAGCACCGGCTTTGACGCTTCGACCAGAGTCCCAATCGTAAGGACCGCTCCGGTGGAAGCAGCCGTAAGCTGTGCAGCGCCGCACAGAATGCATCATCTTGTGCGTTGTAAAAACACTCGAGCCGGTATGAAACTCATGGCAGCTGGTGACGACAGCAAAGTACGTACCTATCCCACCGCTGACTGGCTTCAAGTTATGGCCATCGAAATGGCGGTAGAAGTGATTACTAGTAGCACGAATCGAAATGTCGGCTTGGATTGATTCTGTGCAAAAGCGACAACAGCCTAAGGTGTGTGTGCTGCCATAGTGTTCCACAGTTCCAGGGCGTGCTATTGAAGATCTCCGCGTGTCACAAGGAAGGAGTCCGGTCGTGTACTCACGCCGTGGGTAGTGCAAGAGAAGCGGTGAGCACGACTCGGAGTCTGTCAGTTTCGGTGTTGAGCTGCAGTGTTGCTGTTGTCGACAGGTCCTGGAGCACAAGCTCGTTCCCGAGGTAGCCGCGAATGCAGCGTGCAGCGCGAACTCGCGTGAATGATGCATCGGCGGCTTGGGGGCTCGACGGCTCGTGGGCTCGGGACCGGTTCATAGCTCCAACTTGAGGGAAAGCAGTAGGTGGGGCCGTGTAGGAGTTGTCCATGTGCAGAGCAGCAGCGTTCTTGAGCAGCGAGAATAGATGAAGGCCCCGTTCCACGCAAACTTGCCAGGTTTCCAATGTGACGATTCGCATCCCCGCTCACTGTAGAAAGTTTGAGCAGTTGGACCAAATGCTTCCAAACACTTGCTCCGAGTGTGGCAAAGCAATTGGACCAACTGCTACCCCACACTTGGGCCGAGTGTCAAAACACACTTGAACCGACTGCACTTTGGCGGAAATGTCTTCATCTCCGAGTGTGTTTACACACTCGGTTCAATTGTGTTCAGGCATTTGATTTGAGTGTGTGGCGGCAGTCGGTTCGAGTGTGTAATACATTTGATTCAACCGCGCTGCGTTGGGTCAGGTAATTGCTCCAAAAAAGGGTATATTGATCCGCTACATATTACACCGACAGCGTAATCTACCCGTCCATACGTACCTCTCAACTACATCGTCTTGGGTGGGTAACACGCGGATCGAGCTAATGCGACACAGAATAGTCTGAGAACGACAAGTCAGCACTGGCGCAAGCGGAAAAAAACAAGGGGTACGTGTTACCAGCCATTGGATGGTGCACTTGGGGCAGAACCGACACGGACTAAGAATGAGGTCAGAACTGCAAAAAGAAATGTTTGAACAAGGTATCTGCTGGGAATCAGAGAAAGAACTGGTTTATTCTGGCAAAGATGAGTGAGCACCGGAGAAACGAATAGGAAGAGAAGGAACAAACCTGGACTTTGCACATACATGTGGCCGAGAAAGGATCTTGACGCGCATGGAACTGTATGCGGGACGTGGCGTTATTTGAATCAGATAAATAAGTTGTCGCGACCCTCAAAGAAAAAGAAGACTCACCATTTCGCATCCAGCCGGAGGACCCCAACGGCGTGAAGCTGAAAACAAATCAGTCAGGATGCATAAGCAGGACAATGGAAATGAACGTAGGGGTGGATGGCGTTCAGGCTCGCGCCGTTGATTACCAACATTGACTTCGAAACATCGCATCAGTATGGCGTAAACCGAGGCGGAAAGGTTTGAGTTCGGGGGGTTTTGAAGGGGGGAAAGGCGGAGAGTAAGAGAGGGGGAAAGGGGAAAACGGCGAGGGAGGGAAGGATGGCGAGGCAGGCTGATAAACGACAGTGGGTACAAAGGGGAAGGCGAAAGGGGAAGGAGGGTAAAGGAAGATTGATTGAAGTTCGTTCGAGTTCGAGACGGGGGGCAGGTGAGATCAGGTGCGGGGTAAGGGGAGTCCGAATGCGAACGCGAACGAGCCGCGTGCACTAGACGCGCGGCACCAAAACCAAAAAGAGGAAGTAGAAACAAAGAAAAAGAAAACACGCACATAAAGAATCAACAGCGGATCCTCCGCCGCCATGATCGTCGGCGGACAATACCTTGGTACGTACACCCCCCAAAAAAATAAAAGAAATCAGTGCTCATCCTCGTCTTCGAAATACCTCCCATCTCCGTGTCCTGCGTTGTTGCGGAGGCAGGAAGAAGGGGAAGAAAATCAAAACAAACACACCTTCGCACACTCCTCCTCCCACCCCCGATCCCGTCCCTCCACCCACCCGACCCTGCCGCCCGTGCGCTTGAGCACGAGGCAGTGCGCGACGGCGGGACACTGCTCCAGCGCCTTGTCCACAATCGCCTTCGTCGCGATACTCTTCCCGCCCTTTCGTCCCTCGTCGGACGTGCCATGAGCACGCGGCTCCCGCAGTCGTTGATCCGGTGGCGCAGGGATTCGGCGGAAAAACTCGCGCTGGGACGAGTGCGTTAGCTTATCTCGTTTTGGGCTTTTGGGCTTTTGGACGAGGAGGGAGGGAGGGAGGGAGGGAGGGAAAGAGTAGGAAAATCCGCCCTTTGCGAAATTTGCGAGGGCGGACAAAGGACGGGGTGTAGAGGGCAAAGAGGAAGAGAGGAGGAGGGAGGGAGGGAAGGAGGGAAGGAGAACGAGAATGAAAAAGAGGGAAGAAGAGCGAAGGAGGTGCGTACCCTCCGTGTCCTCGTCTCCTCTCCTCTAACCGTCTTTCGTACGCCGTTTGGTCTTGGCGACGTCGGCGCGGCGTCGCTACGGCGGTGTCTGCGGATGCGCGCGCACGGACTCGGATGCGGATGAGCTGCGGCCTACGGGGGTGTCTGGAGCGGTCGATAAGGGCGGACTTGCGGACGGTTGCGTTGCGGATGATCTGCGGGTGGTGAGTTAGCGTGCGCGTGTGTTCCAGGGAGAGAAGACAGAAGGAAAGAAGAGATGGGCAAAGGCAGCGGGGGAAGAAGGTGCGGCTCGCCGCTCGTAGTATACCCATGCACCCAATGGGTGTTCCTGGCGACGCGGATAGCAAACAAAGAATGGTGTGGAGTCCTGGGAGCGCCTAGTGTTAGTTTAACAGAAAAAACTGCATGAGAGAACCATTCGCACCGTGAATACACCCTCTCCGCCAGTTGTACCCGATTGAAACCCTTGAGCCGAATCCAGGTGCGGTTTTGAAGCATTGGGGCGCTCTAGGGGATCCATTAGTATCCATATCCCAGGTTCCAAGCGCGCCGCTGGAGTTGGCGTGGACTTAAGCGCCCTTCTTGGTGAAAGTCCGAAAAATCGCGTATTTCCTTGTTTAAAGGTCGATGCGGGGCCATACGGGACCCAAAACGGCGGAAGAGGATGTTTTGGGGGACCTGTAGTTGACGTGGGTGGTAAGGACCGAGACGAACGGCGGGGAAAAGCATCGGGAGGATAAGACGGTGGTGGTGGGAAGGAAAGACGCGTGAAGTCACACGTTACAGTCACGCTCAAACAAGTGCAAATATCGCGCCAATTTGCATCGGCACGCCTCGTATGAAGATTTACAACACCTGGCAGACAATTCTAGTAGGCCAAAGGTTCCTTTTGCATGTACAGACACTAAAGCACCGCCCTTTTCCGATTCATTTAGCAGCCCAAGAGAGCCACGCACCTATCAATACCCAAAGCGCGCGAAAATCGGTGTGAGCCGAAAACTCGTCCATCCGAATCAGCAGCAGAGCGTTCAGAGTGATTGATGCAGGGTAAAGTTACAAGTCCACAGTCTACAGCGATGAAGGAAATACTCAGGTCGGTGTCGCGTGCTTCTTTGACCTCGTTCCGTAGGTCGATATAATTTCGTTCTGAGTGATTGTCAGACACAAAATTTGAACGGTGCAAGGCAACTGACTTTCTGCCCTTTGGTTTTAACCTCCTTGACCTGCTTCTTCTTTGGTTTTGCTTTCGGCTTCTGCTTGGACTTGGACGGTGACGGCTATGGCTGAGTCAGATGCTGAGGACGCGTTGAAGATACACACGCATACCGAGGGAAAATCCTTCAGTGTAATCTCCTGTTCCTGGATTTTCTTTGGTAAGGGAATACGAATCTAGGATGGAATTAGGTTGCCATTTTGTGTATGGTGGGGCTCGCATGCGACATACCTTCAAAGGACTTGGGTTTTCATCTGTGCAATGTTTTCTGTGTTTTGGAGGCGCCACTGAACTTGGTTTCTCTCGCTGACCATTTCGGACGAGCTTGGCTTCTGTGTTGGCGTTAACCACCACCGTATTTTGCTGGTGGATCCGATCAAGAAGGTCGCCCTCGATGTTTTCCGGGAACACGAGCTCGCCATATTCTTGACTGTTTTGCCTTTCGAAGCTCGCGTCCTGGAGGTTTTGAAGCCAGTGCTGGTCTTCCAGAATTAGGGCGCTGGCGACGTAGGGAACCAGAATGAAACGGATAAAATCATCGGGGCAGAGATAATTAGCGGTAAGGATGTCGTTGTCGTCGTAATGAAAGCTTTCGCTGTCGACGCCTTCCACAACGATGGCATGAATGGTTGCCGTGAGACGTACTTCCAAAAGGTCCTCGTCCTCGTCCAGCTCGGACAAAAGTCGTAACAGGCAAGAATAGATCAGGAACTCTCCCTGCGGGCCGTAACTACAAAGACACTTTCAATAAGCCTTGTTTAAAAAAAACTGAGTCAGAGCTTACTAGCCGCAACGTTTACCCATAAGGGCAGCCTTGAATTCCTGCTTTGTGTGGGACTGACAGAACTCCAGAAGCTCGTAGTTGATGTCTAAGAGAAAACTTCGCCAGATGGGATTAGCTTCCAGCCGCGCACTATTCTTGAACAGTCTGACAATCTCCGGCTTGAAGGCAGCTATGCGATACTGGATTGAGTCCCAGTCCATCTCCTCGGGCCAACGCCGCTCCTTTCCCAGGCGGAGGATTGTCTTACGACGCTTTTCTAAGGTGATCGCCTGGCAAATTTCGAGGTGGATGAAGTAGACCCCTTTTGCTGAGGGACCGCCAGTGTCGGTCAAGGTTCTGAGTCTGTTGAACAAGGAAAGGATTCGAGGGACTGGTTCAGATGGGAGACGATCGGAGCACATAGTCGCAGGGCAGTTCTTAGGAAGGTCATTCCAGGTGAGTACGTTAGCTTGGTCGTCATCGGACGTAGAGTCAGCGCCAGCAGGTTTAATCGCTTTTCTTTTGCTCGGAGGCGGAGTCGGGAGGTTCTGGCGCGGTGCAGCCTCGGTCTTGCGCTGGATAACACAAGCACCGTAAGCGAAGAGGATCAGGAGTCAAGGAGATTACCTTTTTGGCCGGTGACGCAGGCAAAGGCGATACAGATTTACGTTTGTTCGTCTGTGCGAGACGAGAGTTAGCCACGGCTGCTTATGATTCTATTCACAGACCTTTGGCAACGGTTTATTCTCCTACGGAAAATTAGAAGAGCATAGAGCGCGTATTCAAAAGGACGAACCTTGCCTGGCTTTGAGGGTGCCATTGCGTCGTCAGATTCCCAAGGCGAGTACTCCTCATCGGCGCCAAAGAGGGAATATGGGAACTCCAAATCCGACCCTCCCTTTTAGCGACATTGTTTATTAGCGCCTGCGGTCGTTTCACAGAATATATGACTGACTTCCTCAATATTCTTTGCTGTGCCCGCTTTTCCTTTCACAGTTGTCTTGTTGGGTTTACTCGTGGTCTTCAGTGCGCCCGATCGCCCAATAAGCTTCTTCAAATCTTGAGCATCGTCAGAGTCGTTCTCATCGGAGCTTACAACCTTGCCGGTCGCCAAAAAAACAGTCAACATAAGCAGTGAACACAAGTAAGCGGCCACTGACCGGCTTGGGCCCCTTGGACTTTGAGGACTCGACGTTCACTCCCTCCGAGTCCGAATCGGACAGAACGGTGCGCGAGGCTGTGGTTCGCTTCACCTTCTGAGAGAAATGTCAAGGTGATAGACCGTAGTGCGGAACATGGGAACTGACCTTATTTGCGATGTTTTTAGAAGTATTCTCGTCAGTCTCGTTGTCGGATTCGGTGGCTCTTATGGGTTTCGCAGCAAATTTCTTCTGGGCACACGGTCAGCTCAGAAAAACAGGCGAAAGATTTGCAGCTACCTTTTTCGGGACGGCAGCAACGAGCTCGTCCTCGTCCTCGTCTTCATCATCTGATTGGGCAAATCTGGTGGTCTTCCCTTTCTTGCGGGCAGGTTCTTGTCTCCCAGCCGGCACAGCTTGAGATTTGGCTTCCTGTTCCGCTCTTTCGTCGTTGTGTCGACGAGTCTGTTCATTAGATAGGTAGACTCGGGCCATATCACGAACAGGCCACCCTTCTTCAAAGTCTTGAAAAAAGGGAATATCCTTTTGTACCTTCGGAGAGATGAAGCATTGAACGCGCAAGAGCGAGAAGACTCACAATTAGGATCATCTTCCTCACCCTGCCCGATTCTTGGTCCCGAAGCGAATGAAATACCGACAGATATTCATGGATGTAGCGTTTAACCATCCTCTGGTGATGAGTTAACGCGCATATATCCAGGTGTAGAAAAAGCCAGAAAAGTCGGACGGCACTTACATGCAAACGATTGTACTGCTCGTCGTCGCCGTCCAGCCCCATGACTATCTGCAGGTTGTAGCCCCCATGCTCGGCGCTCCTACCGGCCTGCCCTTTGGGGCGCGGTATCAGAGTTTCGCGGTGTTTGCGCTTACGCGCCGCTTTCTCCAGGTTTTCTGACGCCACACCTCAGGAATAGGGATCCAACGGAGCGGTAACCCACCTATATGTGCCTTCTGTCGAGCGGACTCCGCCTGTAGTTGCCGTATCTGATCTTGGGGGTCGATCCTTCCTTTTTTCGTCTTCGGCATGGTGGTCATTGTCAAGAGAGAGGAAGCGCGATCACGTGTAACATTGTCACATGTGACATATCGTGTCGCGCTCTTTGCTCCCCAGTATCAAAATTCTACTAACAACACAGGGCCTTGCCATGGTATGTATGCAAACTCTCGCTGATGTGCGTACAATATTAACTCATTCCAGGGCTGCGACATGCCGTTGGAACAAGTTGGAACAGTTGGAACAAGTCGTGCAAGTCGTGCAGTTCATGGACCTTTTTCCATTTCGATGCAGCGCGCTGGACCGCTGGACGCGTGGGACGGACCTCACCGTCTTTGCCCGTGCAACTTTACTTATGCAGCCAAGCGTATTCGATATGCATCGTCAAGTTGAGCCACAATTCAATAAATTCAATGTTCAGGTTATGGGACTCTTTAAAAAGATCAGCATGCCCTAGAAATTTCTGCACAGTCTCGAGGACTCATTTATCTATGAAACAAAAATGCTACCGGACGACTTTTGTGCATACAATGAGGGTGTTCCTCGACACCTGTGGTACCGGCGATAATATTATCGTAGATTTTGCACTGGACGGGGGGTGCTTAGCGAAATTCCGAAACTGTTTCACAAATCTTCTAAAATCACAGTGACCGCAAGGGTTTTTTCTGTAAGTGTGGGCATGAAATCTGACCTTTGTTTCAACGGTGCGTACCTAAAATCCTTAACGGCACACAACTCGAGGGGTACTTTGCGAGGACTCAGGAATATTCCTGGGGAATGGGAAGGCACATAGAAAAAGTTTGAATGTGTGTCTACCAGCGGCAGACCCACACACAACGAGTGCCAAACCGGAGAGCCATTGTCACGCACTTTGATGGGAATGATCGCTTCAACGGCTTCAATCGGAACGGTCACAGGCAAGTTTTGTTGTATCCACTCTTTCTGAACGGCGTCTCACTGGCAAAATTTTGCTCAACACTTAGTATTCATCCTCCCTGATTACAAACTGAGGATGTAAATGACCTCCGGTTCGATCTATAATCGCCCACTCGCCCCGAGTTCTGAAGCGTCCGACGACGGCAACAACCGTTTGAAGGTCAGTTACAATTGTTTGAGTCGTTTGCGTGTAGGACGTGTATTCCGTGGCAGCGTCCTTGCCAGATGTTGAGCACGGGGTAATCACAGCAAGCAGACGCGTGCCGCCGGACATGGAGCCCCACAATTTGTCCTTGGGCAACTGGCACACAAGGATTTCTTCAAGTCGACCATAGAATATCTTCGGGATCCAGTCATCGTCGTCGTTTTGGACTTGCAATTCATACTAAGTCGGAAATTAGGTTTTAAAATGGAAACGAAGGAGAGACCCACCCGGATGAACATTTTGTCACGCTGGCTCTCTCCGTCTGATTCATCAGCCGAAGCAGAGACACTGCGAATAGAATCCCCATCAGCAATACGAACCTTTCCCCACCTGGGCATGATCTCAGGCAGTTGTGGTTCTATATTCTTGCGGGCTTTGCTCAGGACGGCAGCGAAGTAGCCGGCGATGCGCTTCCGGGTGATTGTGTCCGGTGAATTCATCCGCTTGTAAGGAGCGCGGAGGATCATGTCCGGATCTGCGAACCAGTCAAATAAACATTTCCATGTGATATGATGAACATTGAACTCACATCCGTCGTACACTTTCTCGGATCTAGAAAGCACCGACTTGTCCCGTTTGCGAGTCGGGAGCTCGTCTTCAACGTCATAACGGGCGCGCAACTGCTCCAGATAGGCGAGCTTGAGGACACGGTTGTTCAGGTTCGCCCATGGATGTCGTTTGGAACGGAGACCAGCCTGCATTATGCCGCAGAAGCGCTCCAACCAAAAAGTCCAGTTTGCTGGGCACGGCCCACAGAACTGGATATCGTCTGGCACATGGATGAAGCCGTGGATCGTGAGCGGGCAGGCAGAAAGTCGCCCCTCGTCGTATTGATAATAGTACCTGGTGAGGTGTCAACGGGGACAAAAACAGAATGAATGCTCACAAACGCACTCTTCATAATCGCGAACCCACTGGATAATCCGATTCCGCAGTAGGTCAAGCTCGTCGTATGTGATCTTAAACCCGATGCAAGTCTTGATGATCTCCGAGAATGCGCAGGCGTGAACATAATACTTTTCGTCCCGAAATCTGCCTCGCAAGACGATTGGAGCGATGTACAGGAACCAGAAGCACCATGACTCCGCGGTGAAATAGGCAGGATTATTCGGTAAGACGCGAACGAAGTCAGCAGGAATATGCTTGACGGCGTCAGCAGTTTCCTGCCAAATCAAATCCCACGTTTCGTCGGAAATTTCGTAGTCCTCAATGCCGCTATCAAGTCCCTTATACTTACCGCTCCAAAGTTTGACTAGATTTGGGCCGATATTCTCAAAGGGCAGATGCAGGAAATCCCAGGGGGAGGATCTGCCGTAGTGGAGGGACTGGACACGGCGAAGAGCAGGCAGGCCCTTGATTCCATGGAATTTGGCGACTGCTTTCGCCTGCTTCACTGTTTTGGCTGCGGCAATCTTGGCGGTGACCTCCGCAAAGCTCTCGTGCGAGCGAAGGGGAAGGGTATGTGGGTTCCAGGAGCGCTTGGGCTCACCGGGAAGGAATGGTGCGGTGAGCGGCACATAATAAATGGTGCCGGACAGGACACCTTTGATCTCGCAGGTGCGGCAAGGAGAATATCCATTGTGTCCCTTTATATTCATCAGCTTCTCGACCGCAATGATATCACCCATTATGAATATATTATATGCGCGGAGCATAAATTCTTCTTTCGTGAGGGCGTCGAAGGTCGGGACTCCGACGGCGAGCTCAGCAAGCTCATCATCATAGGGGATGAGGAAGCTCCGAGCGTCTTTCGGTCCATGAGGGCCAGAAATGATACCGGAGCAGATTGAATTCTCGAAATGGGTTTGGATCTCGGGAGGAAGATTATAGTTGCGGAGCAGGATGGGGGTCGCAGAAGGTCCGCCACGATTTCGCTTGAACAGGAGATACGAGTCCAAGCAGATGCCGAGCGCAATATCGTACTTTCCCGAGAAGTACTTGTGTTCAAGCTCGATCCCATCCACCACAACGTTCTGCTGTCGCAGAGTGCGATAATGCACGGAATCGAAAACGTCGGAGATGGTGTTCGGCTCGTGCTTGTAGTTATGACGATAGAGCATCTGCTGGACCATCTTCGGGTTTTGAAAGTAGCCCTGAAGACGAGGGATGATTGGGAGATAGCAAAAGAGGCGTCGGGGTTTATTGGTAGTAGACGTGTACCTCGGAGCCTTGCAGATACGGCAAAGCTCCGCATCGGCATCGTCGCCCGTGTACGCGAGACACGAGTTCACACAGCAATGATACCAAACAGGCTCGACGCAAGACAGGATTGCGACGCGGTGGATGGTCGCCCACTGCGACATGATCTCGAGCTTGTGATCGAATGCGTAGCGCATGTGCTCGAATATTTCGCGGGACATATTCGACTTCATGATCAGCCAAAATGCCCGGATTGTGTCACGATCTTGCTCTGTCAACGTCTCGTTCCCTGGAACAAATATTGGGCCTGGAAAATGAAGCAGAGGGAGAGACGCACTCATCGCCCACAGTTCCCCTTCGGGCCCAATCATCTCGTCCGCCTTAGCAATCATCTCGTCCCGCGAGATAGGCGTGTCGGCATCAAGGACCTCGTCAAAACCTGCCCATCCGTCGATCTCCAGCGGTTCTTCATCCTCTGGAGTCAGCACATTAAAATACCCCGGTGATTCGTCTGCGTCGGAATCCACATCCATCGAGTCGTTGCCAGAAGATAAAGCCACAGACTCGTCGTCGCTCTCGTCAAGAGCAAAGGGAGCATGATTGGGTACGTCGACTTCCAGGTAAGGAATAGAATGAGCGGCGGGTTCCGGTTCGCTCTCAGAGTCGGATTTAGACGAGGACGACCCGGACTCGGTCTCAGTCTCAGACGGCAGATAGACGATCGGATCGGCGGCCACGAAGTGCTCACGTCTGGTGCGCCCAGCCAGAACTTTATAGCATTCGGGCCTGCACCGGCATTTTTTCTTCTTGTCCTTGGATTCCTTCGTCTTCGCTGTTTTTGTAGATTTGTTGGCCTTTTCCCGGTGCTGTTTCGTCTGTTTCCGTGAAACTGGTGTCCGCTCTGCCGGCATTGCATGTAGTCGAGGCGTCGGACGTGGACTGAGGAGACCAGAGAGCGCGACAAAAGGACGACTGGACAACGCGCGCGAAAAGAAGCCAAGAAGGAAGTTGATCGGACGTCGAGAACTCCCGACTCAAGCATAGACAAATTGTGTTCATCCGGCCGTGAATTAAGTTTGAGCAATGTAATGGACTAACAGATTCAGCAAAGAGTCTTGGTGCGCGCGCGGGCACCATTAAGTAAGTTAAAGTAACTCGTTCGCAGCCGGACTCAAAGATTGAAGCCTCAGGGCCAGTGTGTAGTGGTTCAAAAATGCAGAGAATCACAATTTGAGAGCATGGGTGTAGCAGTGTACGTAGCATTTCAGAATCCAAGCACAAGTGTGTCGATTGGTGTCGATGATCGTCTAGAGCAAGTGAGTAGCCGAAGTCTTCCATTCCAAGCAAAGGCAAGCAAACGGATCACGAATTTCGATGTTCCGGGGCCGGATTTGACCTCAGGGAGGCAGAGGACCTACTTTTAAAAAATACATGTGAGACGCTCAGATTGACTGCATTTCAGTCAATTGCTTGCCCGACACTTGGGTCGAGTGCGTCGAAATGCAATCATTTGGAAAGCAGTCGGATCAAATGCCGAAAATAAAGATCAATTGCTTTGACACTTGATCCGACTGCGAACACTCTCTACAGCGCGCTGCTCCCAGATTACCCCAGGATGGACGTCCCATCGAGAGCCTAGGGACACTGGGAGGAGCAGGGAGCGCTCTGGCCGTCTCCTAATGCAGCGCTGGTAGTCGTAGTCCAAAAGGATGAAGGCAAGCGGCGGGATTCCTTTTTAAGCCCTATGTTTGGCTACACCCTCTCGCTGACGCGTCGCGCTGAGTCATTGCAAGTCATTCGCTCTCGGTCACTGGTCACCCCTCACGCCCCCAGTCACGTCGCGTCTGCTTTTCGCCCCTGGGGGCGAAACCGGGCTAATTCGGCCCCGCTGGCCCGAGTCGCCCTCGTTCGTTGTGGCCGTGGCCCAAGTTGCTGCAAAGACGTTATCAACCTAACAGCAGCTCCTCTCTGGCACCACCGCTGTAAATAGCCGGAATCGACCCATCCTGCTGCACCCTACCCAAAATGCCGCTGGGGAATGTTGCTGCCACGCCCGCGACTGACCTCCTCGCAAACACACTCATTGTAGGTTTGTGCCGCTCTCCATTCGCGCATTTTCTCCGCTGGAGCTCTCCCATCTTTGTCCGTAGGTATCTTACTTAGATTCGTTGGATCCCATTCGTATTCACCACCACCGCCGATGCCACAGCAGTTCCGTGCAGCTCTCTCAGTACTCGACCACCCCGACCTTTGTCCCCGTATGCTGTTGGACCATTGGCACCGCCGCAGCCCATGATCGCGGCCTCAAGACCGCACGCCGTTTTTCGCATCCCACGACATGGACGACCGCTATAGGCGCCTCCTGCCCGCCCTATAACCTTCGACTCACAGACTTTGAACCGCGGCGGTGTGCCGGAGGGAGCTTCCTGTAGTCCTGTTGGATTGACTCCGGATGGTAGAAAATGTGTTCCCTTTGACTTGAATATTACTCGGCCACTGACTACTCTTTCACTACAGATTCATTGCCTTGAGTTGTTCATGGTGCGTCGCTGTAGTCTTGCCTTGCTCCGACTCTTCTGACCTCTTTTCTTCAGATTCGTCGTATCTCATTCGCACCGCCGCCGACACCCACGCCACTGACCTCGACCGCGACTCGGGCCGCAGTGGTTGCAGCACCCGCACCGCGTCTCCAACTCAACAATGCTTCCCCGCACATCTCGCAAGTACATGGAAGGTGTTGTGCAGGTGCTCCAGCGCGTCACGGAGTGGTTCACCTTCCTATCGTTTCCTCTCCACCGCTCGCTGTTGTAGATAGCAAGAACTTCAGAACGGCCGCATACAAAGCTGTCTCGATGTATCGGAGAACCACATTCTGAAGATAACCATCCTGAGTAGCTTCGGCTACATCTCGATTGTGATTGCACTATCCTTTGAACCTTTCCTGGATCGCTATGACTATGAACATGCGGCGGGGGCGCGTTACATCATTCGGAATGTCGTAGGTCTCCTCTTCTTTCGTGTGTTAGACGTCGACACACTCATTTTCTAGCTTGACTGCGTTCTCATGCAGCATGGTGTTCGACAGCGCCGGGAGGAGAACCCAGAGGTACTTTTCGGTGGCTTCGAGGGCACCAAGAAGGGTTTGTGCGAACCTTTACTTAATCACTGCGGCTAATCTGCTCTTAGCAGTTTCTGTTCTGCTTCCGCCAGGGCAGTCCTCAGTTGAGCCATGGATGCTTCGGAGTCGCGAATGTAGCATCGGATGCCGCAGGAGATGAACGACGCGACGATGGGCGCTAGAGGTTCGTGATTTTTGGCCGGGAATACTTACCTGACTCCCACTTCAAGCTGGCTACGCGATATAAATTTTCCCTGCGCCCACCTCTTCGCTTTCTTTTTTATCTCGGTACCTCAATCTCTCTCCTCGCCCGCATGCAATCTATATCCCAAGGAGGCATCACTCATGATTTGCATGATTAGACGGCGGCTGGCTAATTACATCGCATCGTACTTTACATTCCCACTCATCCCTGATAATCCTCACACCCGCTCATCTTACCATCGTCCATTCGTTTGAAGAGCAATATATTGATGTTCTTCAGGCTTCAATTTTTACTTCAAATTGTGCCGTCCATCATTGGGATTGGGATCAGACGTGCTTGCGCCGGTGGAGAGCGAAAACTCGAAGGAAGGTTGAATCGAAGCCTTTAGCGTCACTTAGAAAGAACCTCAACCCCGATTACAAGAAGCAATTAATTGGATTAGAATGGTGGGTATATAAATAATAGTAGCGAGTGTCCAGGTCCAGGAAGAGTGCGACAGTCCGAGTCCCAATTCGTTTGTGTGTGTGAGCAAGAAAAGGGTATGGGAGTCCCAGTGGCAGCGGACGGATATTGACAGCTCTATCAAGGGGGATAAGAGTACGACAGGATGATGCCGTGAGGTGAGATATTGAGTGGGAGTAGATAAAAAGACGGAAGCAGCAAGGGAATATCTGGATGACGAAGGATGGGAAGATGTACTAGGATATTAGACATTGGACAGCGGAGTTGATGAAGAGCTAGATTGAGACGATGGACACTACGTGTCCATGACACTGTCAATCTCGTGTGGTCGAGTCCAGAAGTGGGGGTCGACTTCAAAGTCGCCTGAGTCCCACATCATGAAGTGCTTTGACGTGAATGTGCTGTACATGGAGTAGTTGGAGTACCTCGAGGCTCTGGGTGACGACGGCGGGCTCGGTACGGTCAACAGGCTAGGGTGGGGTTGTGGTCCGGTTATCGCCACTGCTGCCGGCTGAGGAGCGGTAGCCGTCGCGGGGATCTGTAGTACAGCTGGGGCAGGCGCCGTCACAGCTCCCCCTGTCGGAAGTGTGGAGGCAACCGGGAGGGCGACAGCGGGGGCAATGGCGGGGGGTAAGGTGACCATGGGGAAGTAGTCACTGACTATCATCATCAGGGTTTAAGTTGGGGAAGTCGTCCTCCGCGTCCGAAACCACAACGAAGCTAGGAGCAGGAGAAACTACGAAGAAGAGTCGGTGAGCAGCAAGACCTGAGATTATCGTACTGACGAGATTTCGCCTTGGCCTTGCCAAGCGATTTCGCCGAAGGCCGAGTTGGGACACGAGAATCTGTCAAGAGATGAGTATAGGAAAGGTGTGGACCATGTGGTATACATACCACTATCATTCCCAGACGCGCTCCATGACTCTTCATCCGAGTCTTCTTCCATGGCGTAGACATCCGATTCCGATTCCTCGGCGACCTCCGGGGGAATGTCGAGGACCCAGCCGGTCTCGTGGTCCCAGACCGAGCCGGGAATTTCCCAACGGGAGGCTGCAGGAGGTAGTCAGATACATCGTCTCAACTCGTGCACAATAGTGACACGCACCTATGAAGATTTTACGCTGGTCGGGAGTGGAGCCAAGGTAGCGCTTAAATTCGTGACCATCTGCAGGATTGGGGGAAGCACTGAGCTTTTTGTTGTCTCTAATCAGTTGCCGCCAGTGGAATTCGGGTGGAATCGCCTTCGGATCGAGCGGGTAGTACCGGTCAGCGTAGGTGAAATAGTCCGGAAATAACTCCCGAAACCAGATGTCCATCTGGTAGTCATCCCATTCCAGGTTGAAGTGCATGGCGTCGCGAATACCGTTGACGGAAAGATGCCGGCTCTCGTAGTAGGCAATCGTATGCATTGTGGGCGTTACAAAGTTCTTGCGTTCTTTGTCTCCCTAGATTCCAAACATCAATAGACGCAGAACTACTTTCTAGCATAGACTTACGGCGATCACGATGAGGATGACCTCACCCATGGCTACCTGCTTTTCCTTTTTGGAACGCTGACTATGGATAAGCGGCATTCGAAGCGATGCAGATTACGGTCATACCTTTGGGGGCTTAGCTTCGGCGTTCTCCAGCCTGTCGGCTTTTCTCTTCATACCCGCGTGGGTTTCTGCCAGTGCGTCAGCATGGGAAACGGAAGGCTTCGATGCCTTAGGCCTGTTCTTTGAGGACGATGCAACGGGGGGCCTGTTGGAGGATGATGAGAGGATGGGCTTGGCCTTCCCTTTCAATATTGTGCTGGGAGCTAGATACGAAGCCACAATCGAGGCGGTGCTGGGAGTAGGGACGATGGGTGCACTGGTGGTGCCGGCAGCGGTGTGGGGCATTGGATCGGGGTGATACCCTTCAGGATGTTCGCATGTGCAATTGTCCGTCCCCGGTCTCTGGACGAAACGATGGCAGCGACATTGCGAGCTGCCCGTGTCTCCTGAGCAGTACCGGGAATCCCTGGAATCCATAGTCTAGAGGGGAGGGGTGTGATGTCGAGGCGAATGAGGCTGAGCAAAATGAGAGGATGCTGATGTCGAGAAAAATGAGAGTGGGAAGGGGTAGATGTGAGAAACGGACGGAAAGTAAGGACGGTGTTGGGGGAGAAAGAAAGAAAGAAGGAAAGAAGGCGTCACAAAACGAAGGATTTGAAGCCGAGTTGATCAATGTTCCCTCAATACCCGCAAGTGATGGCAAGGGTCGTTGGAGCGAAAGCGGCAGCGTTAGGTGTGGCTTATCATTCGTTCACTGCTCGTTATCCACGGTGGTTCATTGCGACATAAAAACAATTAATTACAGACTGCTGGATGCATGAGAATGCCATGGTGAATGGAGACGGACACTGTACCGACCGGGTAGTTGTCGACGGCGCGACAAACTGGAGCCTCATGCCATCACCATATGGGTCAGCACTTGAGGCAGCAAAGGCGGAAGGAAGGGTGACTGTAGGGTCCATGCACGGCAGAGCAAAAATATCGTGGCAAGCTCGGATCGAATCTGGGGACGCGAAGGTCTACACCGAGATGCAACAAGACGATTAGCCAAAAGCAGGGAGAAGGATGAAGATGATCGATGCACCTGAGTCTAAAGCAGCGCACCAGGACTGGCGATGCGATAGCAAACGAATCAAGACAGTGGGAACAGCGGGGCGACGAGGGCGCAGTGTCTAGCGGAGCTTGTCGACAGCACTCATTTGCCAGTGTGGCAGGCGGACGCTGAGATGTAAGAGCCGGGACCGGGCTGCACATTGAGTTGGTGCCGGAGCCAGCAGATGAGATGGCGGCGGGAGCCAGCGGATGAATTGGTGGTGGGCAAGCGTCATCGACAGCTGTCACAGTGAGCCCAAAACAAACCGCATTCGGCCTTAGGGTTAGCACAGCCGTCCATCAGGATCTATGTCCGAGAGAGATTTTCTGTTGAACGGACGACTGAGATTTCTTGAAGTTTTGAACTTGAACATTTTTGGGAAAAAGTTTAGTCAGATTTTTTTTCGAAAGTTGGTCCACTCGAGACATTTTTGGGAATCAAACAGATTTTCGTGAACTAACCCTCATTTTTTCGGCAAATAATAAAAGTGCACAATGACCGTCATACTGCAGCACCGCCAACATGTCTTCCCTTCCTCAGGCTGAAGCAGACGTCGCCACTTTGCCTTCGGCTTCTGAAGTCTTGCACGCACATGTTCTCTCAACCAAATCCACTGAGCTGCACGCGACACATTTTTCTTCGCACCAACTGGCCCCTTCCCCACCCGCCTTGTACTTGGTCTGTGCCACTGTCCTCGCCCATCAGCGGTCCCGATTCATCCATTTCCATTTTCAAGGGTTGAACCAAAAACTAACACCGATCTCAAGTGCCAAGCTTCGACGGTGGGCAATTCTCCTCAGCGGGCGCAAGGACCTGGTATTCTTCATCTGTCCCGTCATCCTCAAGTCTATGGGCGCCATGAGATACTCCATTTCCCCGTGCGGACCCATCGTGGATCCTACATCCACCGAGCCGCTCCCTCCAGGCTCCCGGGGACTATGGCTGGTACGGCAATCGTATGAATATCTTCTCAATCTATGTACAAAATCTCACCCCTTTTCGGCAGGCGAGCTCACCGACACTGGCTTCGAAGACCTCACCGGCGTGGATTACGATATGCGGAATAAGAGCTTCGAGTTCAATGTCACCTATATGGAAGAACCGAGTTTATTGGATTTGGTTAGCTGCGGCTCGACACTCTGTTTAATTTATTGAGGCTCATCTGCGGCGACAGTATAAATTCCCCCCCGACATAATACAGACAGTGGGCGTGCGGGACAACCAGCGCTGCAGAGTAACCGGGTCGACGGACGATGTCATGCCCACATGGATTGTTCCTCCTCCTTGGGCATGGGCGGTACGCATCGCATATATGTTCCACCGTGTTGTTGCCCTGATACTGATATCTGTCCTAGGCAGTGAATATTAATGCGGGGGACCCAGAGGACCTGGACCCCGCCGCCTTCGTCGTGCCGGCCAATGCTTTCATCCTGAGGAGGGACCTGAAAGTCCACTTCTACAACCACAATTTCGCGGTCGACGTCGACGATGGGTACCGCATCGTTGTCCTTCGGGACATGGGCGCCGACCACGCGTTGCTCCCCGCCTGTTTGGTGCGGCGTCCCGACGACGACGGCGCCGACGCTGAATTCTTCCGTCTCCACCTCCGATACTCGCTCAACTTCATGCTTCTCGGCGGCGACATCGTGGAGACGTATCCGACACATCGCATTCTGCGGATGATGGAGGAGCTGGGTTTGGGAGGCGATTCAGAAGCCGAGATGGCCCCGCTTGGCGACAAGCGATGGGATACCGAGCTGGGGAAGGCGATCCTCGCGGAGGAGATGCGGGTTCGAACAAGCCTCAGCTTGTATTACTCTGGGCTTGAGGATTCTGACAATAATTCTGACGAGGAGCCCACAACTCCGCACCCAGAACCAATCGAGGAACCAGCTGATACGCCGCCTTGGTTGTCCATCAAGTATATAGGGATGGAGGGGCGCTTGGCTACCGACGTAGTGTAAATTCAAGAATCAAAAAGTTTTTTGAGATCTTTGGAGAGGCTAGAGTATTCACTTAGATGGCAGCGGGAAAAAACAGTGGCCGTTGCACGGATAGTTCGTCGTAGATATTAACAAAGACAAAATGAGATGTCGGGTTTGGCTTAATCTATTGCGTCATAACGGACGCGAGTCTGCATGAGAGCAACGGAGGTAACAACACGCACCAGAAAAACATTGCGTCTAGCCGTCCAAGATAGAAACCCACATCGCATCCTCTCCATCGTCATATATCTCCGTGCTAAAAGAAACCTCCCGAAGAGGAATCGTTTGCGGCTTAGCGGTAGCGGGAGGACAAAATGTGATGTCGGGTTTGATTTGATCCATGCGTCGTAACGGAGGTGAGCGCGTCCTGAAGAAACTGAACACGTCTGCGGAGCCATGGGTTACTCTTCGTAGAGCCCAAAGTGTCGTACTGTGGCAATATAAATGTAAATTCATGAAAGGAGCGGGAAACATGCGCACCACGACATGTTAAAACTCGTCGTCTGAAGAATCCGACTCCTCTAGATTCACTCGCCAAAGACAATGCCCATATGCATCTCCAAGGAAACCTGCCAAAGGGATGGGAATGCCTGTAGGAACAATGTCTCTGTTGTTGTGCGGTGAGGAAGAGCTGCCGCGATGAATTTACAGTCTAGGTCTGCCCCATAGTTATAGCCCCACGCCAAAAAATCGAGGGAAAGTGGGCATGAACAAGATCGCACCAGCCAGGTTTCGAGAATACGTGCTTGTGGGTCGAGAACAGCACTGGTTTTCATGCTGCTCCAAAGCACGGAAGTGTCTAGAGCGAGGTGTCGCCAGTGTCCACAAACTTGTGCCAAAACAGTGGGCGAAGATGGACCGACAGGCGATGGGGAGTCAGGGTATGACGGAACGCGCGCAGAGATTTCGGATATGAGCTCGTTGGGCAACGTCATGACCGGGTATGTGTAGGAATCAAGTCGCTCCTGCGCTTGAGAAGTTGAGATTGCTCGAGACGTAAATCTGAGAGCGCGCGCTCGAGATCCAGAATCCGCGTCTGAAGTTCTGCGACGTGCAGGCGATCCGCCTCAAGCATGGCTAGCATCGCGGCTGCGGGTAGATTCTGAAATGATCCAGAGCCGTTCAGAGCCCAGCGACTGGAGTCGGAGACTCGGAGTTTCGGGGCTGGGGCAAGTGTATCCTGCCAATGCTCCCGCGATAGTCCATTCCCATTCTCTGCATTTTGAGGCGGCTGCATCCTTTAGCGGAGCGCTTCCCCCGCGCGGCGGGACACAGTTTGTGGCAAAAGCGGACAAAGCTCGTAAGGACGATGAAGATGGCCGCTAAGGATCTAGTCTGTTATTCAAGTTATATGCTTTCTCTTCGCCACCTGATTCCAAACAGAAACCTTGAAACCTTGATGCCATCACCAAAAGGTCACACGGTTCAAAGTCCAACGTTTTTGAACCAAAAGGCGCCGTGGCGGAGATTAGCGTGCGCTTTCCGGTACCGGGACTTTGATCACACACTGAGTACTTTCCAGGACATCGATTGCGAAATTTGGCCCATTCGCGCTCTCATCGTACTAATTTCTGCCGTTTTTAACCGTATTGAAACGCATACGGTAAAAGGTGCCGGAGGTAGAGTCGAACGATGTGTGCGCTGGCACAAAACTAAAGCACTGCTTACTCTACACGCACCCGTGCACCAGTCATTGAGCTACATGTACATCGGGGGAACTTGCAACTACATCGTGATGGAACTTGGTCTTTATATAGGTCACTATCCAGCCAATTCACCATTCCAGATCCTTTCCGTTCGCTGCTCCACAACCTTCGTTGGCCGCTTCTGCGTCCTGAGTATCCTTGGTCCACTCGTACATGCCCCCTCGCGCCTGGAAGGCATTCTGGTCCCAGCGTACCTCGCCCAGGGCCGTTTGCACGCCGACGTCTAGGATGCATCGTGACTGCTTTTCGCGCCCAGGCCCTTTGTCCAAAAAGCATAGGTATTCGTCCAGGATCAGGTAGCTGGACGCCATGAGGGAGTTGGGCTCGGGCACAAAGCATTTCACGTGCTTGTGGCGGTCGCAGAAGGCGCGGAACTGCTCGTCCGAGATGAGTAGCTTTCGAGCATCGCGCTTGCGCTTGTCCAACGCAATGTTGGTATTACTGTCGTCGTTCTCGCCTGCAACCATCAACACCTGAAAGACCTTCCAACGGAATGGGTCCAGCTGCTCCACTATGGTGGTCATATCCTCGCGCCAGTTGTGCGTGCAGACGACCGTGTTAAGCTTGAATTTGACTCCGAGTGACTGGCACCACCCGCGGATGCGGAAGAGCTGTGCGACATTCTCGCCCGAGCCACGGCCGATGAGCATATTTGTCTCCTCGTTGAAACTGTCGCAGCTGACGCCGAGCACATCAACCCAGCGCCCATGCGCGCGCATCCACCCCTCCGCCACAAGCGTACCGTTGGTGATGATCGATACGCTCTCAAGCCCGAGCTGCTCCTTGCAGAAGCGGCATAGCATGGCCAGCTTCTTCGGATACAAGAATGGTTCGCCTCCTGCAAAGTTGATCTTGCGCATACCCGCGTCGCGCAGCAGCATCAGCCCACGCTGCATGTCCACCTCCAGCGCCACGAACGACGTCTTTTCTGTGTGGAAGCAAAATCCGCATGTTTTGTTGCACTTCCGCGTGAAGTGGTAGTTGACAGAGATTGGCTTGGTGACTTCCCCGGACACGTCCGCGTAAATCAACTTGTCGTAGACAAAGTAAAATAATGGGATTGCAGCGACGGTGGCTGCTATCCAGGGCCAGTTTGTTGTTTGCAGCATGGATGGAGGAGACAAGGGAGCTGTCCGTGTGTATGGCTGTGCATGGCCTCTATATATGTGCTAAGCGCTAAACAGTTGTTTTGGGAAGCCACGGGGTGGAAGAAAATAGAGCACAGGTGATTGTGCGGAAACGCTATAGGTCCTCGCATTCTATTTCTGGTCCTTGGCTTTGATAAATCATTCGAGACCGATGCACATGGGACGGAAAGGAGTCAAGTCCACTTTGTTCAGACCTGTAGGAGAAGTGGTCGAGTATTGCGGAGCGCTGAACTTCAGTCACCTGCCGTTACTTGACACCACACCTACTTCTCCCGGTAGGCTTCTTGTAGCGATTGTTTCACAAAGGCGCCTCTGCCGGCGGCGGAGCTCGAACGGGCTTCCATAATAGACACAACCTGTGAGTGGATATCTCAATCGAGATCCCTGTTTTGTTGGCGACAAGAATCAAATTAAACTCGTTGATGAGTGCTCGTGCGCCTCGACCTCGGAAGAAGCCTGGACGACTTTCTGGGGTAAATCGACCCTCCGAGTGGTTTGATTTCGTGAACTCTCCTACATGGGCTCAAGTCTGACGTGACAAGTCAGAAGGGCCCTGCTGAAGGGGTGTTCCGTTTATAAAGAAAGAGGCTAGATGCTGCACAGAAGCGGCTGGGTGACTGATATGTTCGTGGAGAGTCCAAGCCCGGTAGCGCCGAGAAATAGATCTATTAAGAGTAAGTATCTCAGGCCATTGACAGTGCAAAAGCGCAGCGTGAGCCATGGATCACGGAATGAGATTTAGACACGCACATCGGTCTCGAGAAATTGAGCGCGACGCGGTATCGAGTAAAGCAACCTTGCCTCTAGGCTCCACAAACAGCGATGCGATGAGACTCAAATCTATCCCAAGTTGGCGATGAGGTGGCGACGATAGAAAAACATAATCTATTTGGGACACTGCCTGTGAACGGAGCAAGATTCGCCGATGAGGGTGCGAGTTCTCGGAAATTGCTCAAACTCAGCCTCATATTTCAGGTTGAAAATCAAAACCAAGTTTCAAATCAAGCGGAAAACTAGAGAACTATTCTTCCCAGTACGATCTGTTGTTGCGGTGAGCAGAATCGAAACAGGTTAGGAGAACACACACACACACACACCTAAATCTCTGGCTCCGTCAAACATTCTTCATTAGCGCCATCGAAGGTTAGCTTCTGAAGATAAGGAAAGGCCTGTCGGTACAATGCTTCCGGGAATATTGGTTCGTCAGTGAGGTGCAGTTCCGCGAGCCTGCAGCCGGATTTGGAGATAAACGCCGTCAGTGAGTTGAAAGGATTTGGTGAGAGAAAACCTTCCGGGACAGTGAGACTACGGAGGGCGGGGAGGATGAGAGTTGGGAGGAAATCCGTAGTTGCCTCAGCCCCAGGGTCGGTCAAGACCAATGATTCCAAGCACAAAAGGACGATGTCTCGGCGTTCAATGCTGATCCCTTCCTCCGAGTCATCGAAGACGATGTCTAGCTGACAGTGTACCAGATTCCGTGCCTGAGTCAAAAACACAATGCACTCGGATGGGTACACATTGGACAGGGTGAGGGATGTCAACTGCGGCCATGGTAGAATGATGTGCCAAGCAGCGGTATCGTTGACAGTGACGGTCCGCAGGAGAGGCACCTCATGGATGACGATACTGGCAGGTGGCGCTTCCCCACCAAGAGTCAAATCCAGGCGTTGTAAAAGAGGCATCGGGCCGTCAAAAATGCGAAGGTCCTCTGATCCAAGATTGAGATTCAGAAACTGCCAGCGTGCGCGGTGCGGAATGATTGCGTCCACGAGTTCTTCGCTTGGCCAACTTTCTTCTGACCCAAGGCTAATGGAAAGCGGGTGGGAACGGGAACGCTGGAGCCAGAGTTCAAATAGGTGAAGTTCCAGTTCCTCATCATCATGATCAAAGGATGAGATAGCGCTCCAAAGCTCGGGAGTGGCGAGCGCGATTGCTCGCCAACTTTGACAAATGTGTGTGAGACGAGTGGGGAAGAGTGAGAATGGGCCAGTAAGATCCGGAAATTCGGGGTATGGCCGTAGAGTGTGAATGAAAATCTCGGAAACGAGTTCGTTGGGCAAGGTTAAGACTGGATATTTGTAGGCATCCAGACGCTCCTGCGCTTGAGATTGTTCGCGTCGCAAGTCCAAGAGGGAGGATTCTAGATGCAGAATCGTAGCCTGCAAATCCTTGATACGAGCACGATCTGCTCTAAGTTGGTCAAGCATCCGGTGTCTATAGTACTAGAACTTTGAGATGATTTTGAGTAGAACAAAGTGAAAAAGATTCCACAAACGGGACACTGAGCCAGTAGAGATCTATCAAGTTTATGACGTTCTCCCCGGGAGCTTGACCGATGGCGCTATCTTTTTTTGAAGTCATAAGAAAGATCCATGAAAAAAGCGGAACCGATGTACCGCTGGAGGTAATCAACTTGTGGGGTTTCTGACAAAGAGAACAACAAGTTGAACAGCCTTGGGAACCCGAGATTCAAGTTCCAAGGGCAGAGGAAACGGCCCGGACGCCTGGTTGTGGTGAACGAGAAGGGAGGCACTGGAAGCCGCAGCCAAACATTCACTTGTCGCTGGTAAACAGACCGATCCGGCCTTCCTCCAGCCAACTCGAGGTCCACCCTTAAAGTTCCTCCCCTCTCGTCTTCAGTGGCTTGTCAGTGAATTAAACGGATTTTGCTCCTCACAATTCCCGGGCTTCTGCTTTTTCGCATTTGTGAATCTCCTCAGGTGCCGTCGTACCCGACAACGAATAGACGACGTCCGAGTCGTACGAATTGCATGAATCCAGCGGGAAAGTAGATTTCTGAGCTCAGCTAATCCGGCAATGATGCACTCTTGCATGTATGCTCGCCGCTCAAGAGTCAACGTGGCGGAGCGACAGCTTTGACAGTGGTGCGTCATCTTTTTAAAATTTTCGAATATCTTCGAGGGCAGGGAGGCAAGATGGGGTTTGCCAGGAAGGGTCGCTTGTTGGCAGTTGTATGAGGCCCTTGGATGCAGGTACGCCTCTTTTCCTTGTGGCCTTGGGGAGGGACGCGGATGGGAAGACAGATGCGAATCTGTGCAGATGCGGGTCACGATCCGCATCGCAGGAGCGCGGATGCTAGCGGCAATCTACGCGCGCGCCGGTATCTCAGGGCGCGGTGTGGATGGCGTGAAGGCGGTTGAGGAGAATCGCTACTATGACGGGGAAATGGAGCGGGGAGGCAATTGCCCAGGCGGCATACTGGTGCGGCCGGGCGGGCACAGTGCACCAGGAGATGAGTGTGCCTGTTCATCCCTGGCTGGAGGGCCGAGGGACGGAACTGGATGGGCGAATCGCGGACGACGTGTGTCCAAGGGAGGCGTAGGCGCGGCGGGTGCTTGCGGAGTGTGAAAGCGAAGGCCAAGCTTCCTTGTGGATGGTCAACGCACGGCAAGGCCCTGTGTTTTTGGAGCGCAGGGGCGTTTCCATCGGCGGATGGTGCGAGCGCAAGCGCCGTAGCCCTTGCTTGATTGACTGGGGAAGCGCCCATGTATTCAGCCTCACAATCGTGCTTCCTGCTACCTTTTCTCCAATTACCACTTCTTGGACGACGACGATGCAGAAGCTCCACCACTCCCAGTGCACAAATGATCGACGAAGGGCCCCGCGCACGCGTCGTTCGTACCCCGTCAGCAGGAACTGAGCGTACCGCCGCAGAGTTAGGACGAGGACCGGCAAGACCGCGAGTGCGTATATCGATCTATCCTTACACTTCTTCCTCGGTTCCGCCTCTTTTTCCCGGTCCCTCCCTTCCCTTTCTCTGCACCTTGTGCCCCAACTCCCGCACTTCTCCGCGTCCGCAGTCTACTCGGCCCTCCGCGTCTGCGCGTGCTCTGCGCTCTACCTGCGTCGTACTCCCTCCTCTCCTCCCTTTCTTCACCCTCCCTCTCACTCCACCTCTCGCTCCACCTTCTCCCCTTTCTCCCCTCGCTGCCCCTCTGTTCCCCTATCCCTTGCCCTCCATCTCCGCTCATGTGCCAAAGCCGGCGCTTATATGTCTTCTTTTTAGACGGGCTCGACGGGCTTGTGGCACGTCTTTAGCCCCTCGCGGTGACGAATAGAGCCCGGGTATAAAAGCTTTTTTCGTCAAAAATTATGAACATTGTGTAAGTCAACACACAACTCACCACTGTGTACATTTACCGGTCAACATCTCACTTGTATCAGGGCCCCAGCTGCAATCCCGTGGTTTATTCGCGGCATGATAGGTTCGGCAGTGCTGTGGGATCAACTAGACTGATGATCATTAAGTCTCAGAAATATTATGGCTGAGACGCTCAAAGTCGTGGTGAAATGCTATCGGATAATTCACCGGTGATTCAGCAAACAAGGAAACTGGTGTACTAACACAGGGAAAACGTAAATTTGAGACGACCAACACATCCGGTAAGTAAACACTTTGAAGAGCCGATATTCTGGCGAATTCACGACAACAATTCAACTTTGATCGCATCAATTGAACCAAATGTGCGTGGTCGAATCTCTGGATATTGATCAACAGCGCGCACATTTTAACTGTGCAAATACCTTAGAGCAGTCTAAATTGCACTCAGAAATGTTGGATGTGGCCAGTCGGATGTAGGTTGTGCTCCGTTCATTGTACATCCCGTGATGTACATTTTGACCTCAGGAGCTCACCAAATCAAGTACCTGTGCGCATTTCAGTGTCCCCGTGCCTTGCGTAGTGTACACAGTTGACTGTACTTAATTTTTGACGATAAATACCGTCATACCCGGGCCGTAATTGCGGGGTTCAGGGTGTGACTGGCGCAACTACGAGGGGCGTCGTCAAGGACACCCTGCGCGAGGCGTACTCGCTCGCGCTCTTGTTTACCTGTTAGCAGGCGCTTGCCGCGGTGTGCGAAGGGCTGGGGTTTGGGCGGCGAATTCGGGGCGCGATCTTACATCCAGCTCCGGATTTCGAGCCATAGTCCTAATATATAGAAAAAAACAAACGGCCGTAGCCATAGGAAGTGTTGCCAAAATCAACGATACCAGGCAAGTAGTTGGCTGGGGCCATACACTGCACAAATGGCCCTTTTGGGTAGTCTGTAGTTAACCGCGCCACCGGTTATTGGAGGGTCGGGTCATGACATAATCGTCGGAGTTTGAATTGGTTCCCACGGCGCTTGTGACACGCCACCATTGCCTTCCTCCCGTCCTTCGGGCTCCGCTGGCGCGTCAAGACCTTGTGTGCCTCCCAGTATCGAACCGAATACCCCCCAGCACCCCGGGCGATCATAAGGACCATCAGGAAGGATACTGAACGGCCTGTAGTTGTCGCAGACTTGCAGCATACTGCATACGGGCTCCGATGAGCCGTCTAGCTTTGTCGGTACAGCACTCCTTTTCCTCCAAACTAGCGCTGTGCGGCGTGCGCACTCGGATCCAGGCTCAGTGCACCGCATTCTCTGTCTCTGTCCATGACGCTCGATGTCGAGACAACAAGCGCTATACCATTCGCCAAGGAGAAATCCCAGTCAGGTGTCATTGCCTCGTGTAGCGGGATTGGGTGCGTCGCGAATGCTTTGCGTCGAGCCTATGTACTGACTGTCTGTACATCTAAACACTCACCACTGCCGTTCTACGGGAAGAAGCAAGTCGGCGGCGGTGCGAGAGCCGAAACACTAGCATGCACCGCGCGTCTGCACAGACACGTCGCCGCCGGAGCGTTGGCCCACTCCACGGCGGACGACTATTAGCTGTGGTGTGGTGCGGGGATTTTACGCAGGCGGTACGTACTTCGCACATCCCTTCACCTCCCTTCTCTCTACCTTCTCCATCCAGTTGCCCGACCCAGTTCCAGCCCGTCAACGGGTGACAGGTGTCGACCTGTCGTCGCTTTGCACGGTCCTGCGTTCGCGATGCATCCGGCTCCTTGCGCGCGCTTGACACACCCCTGTAACACGCTAGCGCCGCGCTGGATGCAGCAGCGATACCTGCTGCTTTCATGACGCACGCGGCCGCGGTGCAATGTACGCGGTCACTATGGTGTACGTCGCACCCGGCGCAGCAGCTGCAGCGCGCAGTGTATCCCCGCTGTGCTGCGTGTGTGACGTGCCGGGCTTGCACTGCGTGGAGGTCTGAGCGGCGCTGAGGACGGGTGTACGTAGCGGACTGAATCCAATCCACCTATTTGGCTTGTTCTTCGGCTCAAAAGACTTAGAATGAGGTATGTTACAGATAAAATGAACGGTGGGGGGATTTCCACAATCCGAAGCCGGAATTCGAATTTCGAATAGAAAAGGACGGCCAAATGGCCCTTTGAACTGCCAAGTTTGAACCGATTCGAACGGTGTTTGCGTTCGACTCAGCCGATTTAATACATTCTCGTCATCGAACCGTTACTTCATGCGGCTCTACGCGTGTGTTAGTAGTATATGTGGGTCATATGAGGCGGACGAGGGAGGAAGACGCGTCAAAGTTGCATGTCACACATTGTGACAAGACGCGAAAATTGTGTGATTATGTCATACCCCGACCCTCCAATCATCGGATCAAGGGAATCGACAGACTACAACATGCGAGGTACGAGCTTCCTCGTTGTAGTGTCTGTTTATAAGAGACTACCTTTTGGGTGCTTCTTGGGGGGGGGGCGCAATCATCTTTGCGTGTATTTGGCTTCTGATATCCCTCCCCAAATACTCGGCAAATGGCAGTTGCAATTCCTCCCTTTTGATGCTTCCCTTTTTGGAAGGGGTTCATTTTCTTGATGTGGATATCAATCCGCTACAATGTTCCGTCTTCTCCCGATTCTCGCTCCTGCTCGTTCCCTCCCATCTCGGCTCTTCGGCGTCCTGCCTGCATTCTCACGCCTTCTGGTCAATCAATTTACTGCAGCCGCTCCTGGTTCCGTGTTGGCCCGCTGCGCCCCTGATTTTCCCGCCTTCCACATATTCCGCTTTCGCCCGATTTCCGCTCCTATTTGTTCCCGCCTTCCTAGGGCTTGGCGGCGCGCTCTTGATTGTTCCCGCGCTCGACGTTCCGCTTCTCTCCGCTTGTCCTCCTGTTTGTTCCCTCGGCCTGTCGGCAAGCCCTTCAATCCCACGCCTTTTTTTGCGGTGCAGTTCAATATTCTCGGCTCTCCGGCAACCCACGCACATTCCCACGCATGTGTGTTCAAGAAATGTTCAGGGAAAAAAATGTGTGGCGTGGAACGGGCGTTCCGGGTCGCAGCCCTACAGAACCGACGCGGGCTCGCATCTGGACGCGTGAAATCGCATCAAAAGGACGCGTTATTTACATATATTTACTTTCCCTGCCCTGGATAGTTTCGGGCCACCGGGGCTTCCCAAGCCCCCCAATATACCGGACCTCTACCACACCATGCGAAGTCGAGCTCTCGATTCATCACTAATGTTCTTCTCCCTTACATTTGGACGTGAATCAGAATTCGGTCAATTTGGTTTCGCACCAGTTCATACCTCCCTCGGAACGTGCTGCTGGCTTCAGCCATGGTAGTCGTAATTAAAGGGTACTAAATAACTGTCTTTCATAACCTTTCTCCTCAGCTAGGGTTTTGTTCGAAGAATACCTGTGGCATATGTAATGAAAAGCCCTTGCCAAAAAGCCACCAGGTCGACATACCCGAAACAACCGAGCCAAGTGCAGTGTTGGCTCAGTCGTATCGGTGATATCTTCCGTGGGTCTTTGTAATTATGCTTTCCCAAGCATGGGTTCGATTCCCGTCGATGCTGCTTTTTGACGGCAAGTCTCAAGCCTTTAACTTTTCTCCTTTTTTAACCAAGTCCTTTCCGCCGCACCAATGTATTTTTCCACGTTTAATCTATTCACTTCACAAGCTACCGTACTACGCTACTAAGGTCAGAACTTCCCCTTGAACATCTCGTAATAAACGGCCATCCCTTCGACCATCCATGTGGCATCCATCACCGCCTCCTCCCACACCTGCTTATCCGATCCCTCGTTGGCGACGACGGCGACGCCCCAGAAATACAGGGCCGCCAAGATACTCAATGTGCCATTCACCCCCCATTGGTAAAGGGGTCCCCATTCCCGGCCTCTTTCTCCATATCCGCTCTCCGTGCACCATTTGCCGTCTGTCAGGGGAACCCCCCTTTCGCACGGCTCCGCCCGCCGTCGGCCCCGCTCCGCCGATCGCTCCGGTCCTCCGACTCGGCCGACGTCCTCCGGTCCGCCGAGCCGAGCCGATGCTGCCTGGCATTCGGCATGCGATCATGCGCGTGACCTCGGCATCCGCTCCCGA